>JAXBDA010001675.1:0-51448 GCA_036023075.1 Gaultheria prostrata
AAATCTGCTTAAGCGCTCAAGGACAGAGGGTTGAGCGCTCAAACCTGCTCAACCTGCAGATTTTGAAAACAGTTTTGATCATTTATTTTGGACCTCGTGAGTTCAATGCAAGTATAAAGAACTTGCTTGAACCCACTGGCCTCCCTCCGTAAGACCAAAATAGTGATTTTCACATGGCTTTCTACCTTTTAGACTTGAATAAGACTGGAACTTGAGGTTGTTTGATTTGGTTGGTTAAGGGCTTGGCTTATAGATTAAGAACAGTAGGCCTTTGGGTGTATTTCAAGTTGCTTATACTGATTTTGGTTTTGATTTGAAGGAATAGTGGTGTTCTAGGCTTGAAGATGGATTTTTGAGTGATTTCAGTGGGTTTTTGATAATGGAGGAGCTGTGGACGAAATTGGATCAAGGTTGAGCTTAGAATGGGAATGGTTTTGCTGGTTTGGAGTGAGAGAGTGACAGTAGGAGAGTGAGAGAGGTTAGGTCCCTTGAAATGATAGAGGAGAGGGGTATTTATAGAGAGAGAGTGGGAGGAAAGAGGAATTTGATTATTGAAATGGACTTGAGGTGTGATTTAGGGGGTTTGTGGGCCAAGAGGAGCGTCTAAGGAACCAATGGGAGCTTTCAAGGAGTTCTGCTGAAAGTTGTCTGGAAGGAGGTTGAGTGCTCAAAGCCATGGGTTTGAGCGCTCAAGGTGGTCTTCAGGTGTTGAGCGCTCAAAGCCTTAAGATTGAGCGCTCAAGGTTCTTGGTGTCAGTTTGGTGGCTTTGCTTGGTTGGATGGTTCTTGGGTTGTTTTGGCTTGTAAGGTGGTGTTAGGTTGATTGGTGCAAGTTCAAGCTCCTTTTCACAATCCTCGGGTAACCATGATTGGTCCGTTTCGTCATCGGGAGTGCCCGAGTGCATCCCGGGTTCAAAATCAGGGTGTCTACAATTGGTTCTCCTCAGTACCAAATTGACATTGGAATTAGCACCAATCTTATTATTGGTTTGGCGTGCTTAACCACCTGAGGTCCTATATACCGAAATTTGTCTGTACTTCTGTTCCTGTGCAATTTCAGTCGCAAGATTTCACAACAGAATTTTTGCGCAAAGAGTCTTTTATGCAATCATGTGGCTAAAATTGCATTGGAACAGAAATAGAGGCAAATTCGGTATAGAAGATTTGACCTTGTGCTAATTAACAATTGGCCTGATCTTTTCTTTTTTAATTTCTTCGAAGCAGTTCTAAGGAGTACTACAAATTTTGGTCAAATTTTTATTGGTTAATTAACTAGTAGCTATTTCAAAACAAGAAACACAATGCAGCCTACAACAGGGGAATATCCCCTAGTAGCAGAACAAGAAAACCAAAAGGCCTACAAAAAGACCATACGAGGGAAATAAAGAAAGGAAAAAAAAAAAACACCTTTGAAAGTTAATCTACCCACCTAATCCGTTGCACATTTTCCGCAATTTTGAGCAGAAATACATTTTTTGTATTGGTTTACCCTGGTATTCCTGCAGATTTTCAGTTAAAAGAAAGGCCAACACAAAAACCAAGTAAGTGCATTCAGTTAGAGGGCATTGTTGCAGCCAAAACTCCATCTTTTCGTACAGACAAATTGGAGTTCAACTTTCTAAGGCACCCAGAAGCTGGCCCCCCCTAGGTATATTTCAAACTTCAAAGTCCACAGATAGAGAGAGTAGAGAGATGGGTTTGTCTGTAGCAACTAGCAGCAAGTGAGAAAACTAAAGATTCCTTCCCTTCCATCAAGGCTTTACAGCTCACATTACTTCCATCACCATGTGCTTTTTACATGCTGAATCCTCAAGCCTAAAAGTTGGCTTGTGCCTTTTGATAATGCAAGAATGTTTGACCTGAAAAATGTGTGTAAATGATCATATACAAACGTACTTATTTATCCCAGACCATGTTGGAATTCATTTAGAATTGGCGTTTATGTTAGATATATCGCTAACACAGATTCATGTATGTGGTACAGGAAGAGTCAAAGTGTGTTCGATATATGTTCAAAATACCTGTTTTATGTATCTTGGTTTGTATAATTGTATGCGGAGGTTCATGAATGTATTTCAAGAGTTAATAGTGTTATTCTTATTCTCTTATATTGATTGAGTCTAAGCGTCATTCATGAATCGATTTATTATCCAGGTTTGCCTACTTGACTAGGTACGGGATACTAGAGTCCCAGAAAACTCTATCAAATAAGATCTCATATTACACATAAAATACGTTATAGTTTGGAAGATATGAATAGTTAAAAAACTGCTTTGGAATCCGAAAGGACCAAATACTCCCTCCGTCTCCTTTTAAGTGTGTTGCTTCGAAAATCCAACTTATGATTGAAACATCATCATTACTCATTTCACATCAACTTTTACCATCACTTTACACATTTCACATTATTTTTTACATCCACTTTCCAAAATAATCCTTCACTTTTACCTATTAACTTTTTACCCATTAACTTTTCAAAAGGGCAAAACAATAATTGTACAAACTTTTATCCATTAACTTTTCAAAACACACACTTAAAAACAACATATAATGGAATATTCAACAATTAAAAAGGGATGGAAGGAGTATTAGTGTTGAGTACTTGATAGATACTGGTGTTCCTTAGGTGGCACCAGTTAACCGGTTCCGCCTGTTTAGATGTCAATTGAGTGAAATGAGCCTTATTCCCCGATCGTTTTCTTGTTTTCTCAAGTTTTCACGATAAATTGCTTAAGATATCACTAAGTTACGTATAGAAAGATATGGCCTTAGGGTCATCCATCTCTGTAATTTTCGGTATTCTTAGTTATCCTCTCCTTACTTTGAGCGCCCGGCCACCATATTCAGCCAAGACTCCAAAATAACAGTGATTATTATTTTTCCGAGGAGCTTATGTTTTCAAGTTCACTGAAGGGGGAATTCCCGGCCGGTATAGAAATCAGGGGTAAATTCCCGTGCACTCCACCACAAATTCCAAAAAGCACGGAAAACTCTCCACCTCAACTATCTTTGTTTTTTCTCTCTCTCTGCTCGACTCCCCAAACCGTATGAAAGTGCCTAAATCCTAACATACCCTATGAAAGTGCTTAAACCTAAGCCCTAGGGTACGCTATAAAAGTGCATAAAATCCTAAGGTATCCTATGAAAGTGCGTAAACAACTAAAACCCTTTAATAGGAAAGTGCATCATAAACCTAAATCCTAGGGTATCCTATGCAAGTACCTAAACCTAAATCCTAGGGTACCCTAATGAAAGTGCATATACCCTCAAAATCATATGAAAGTGCCCAAACTTCTAAAATCCTAAAAACCGTATGATATCCATGGTGCCTAAACCCTCAAAATCCCATGAAAATACCTAAACTTGACCTAATGGAAATAAAGTTTCAATCCCTTGAAAGAGCGGGAATTAAATTTCTGTTCACTGAAACCAATACTGCGCGTTCCATCGATTAACCTTCTTTCAGGCAGCCCGATGGGTTGACTTTTTGTCGTTAAATTCTTTTGATTATTGGAGCTAGGGCCAATGATTCATTTTTGTTCAAAAAGAAGGGAATTTGAAAGGAAAATTACTGCTCCTTTTGATGGAGAGAATTAGTAAGTACTATCATCATTTCAAAAGAAAAGAAAATGTGGTGGTTGTGCCTCGCAGAATTTGAAAAGATTAACTTCTGCAACGGCACTGCTATGTTGAGTTTTTTTTACTGTATTTATTTATTTCCTAAGGCCCTCTTCCAAATTATTTATTGAAGTATCGTCGTACAAAATTATTTGTAAAATTATTTTGTAGTAACATTTTTAGCTTGTAAGTTTGACATCTGGAACTTGATAAATATAAAGGGATTCCTTCCGAGGTGCCCCGAAGAAAGAAAAAGGAGCAGTTTACACTTCAGTAGCTACCATTTTACTCTCCATTTTACTGACCTAGTATTCACTGGATTATAAGGAATGGAATATTATGAAGCACCCTTTGGAAAGATATGATTAAAAAAAAAAAAAAACCCATTTCACTAACTCAAAAAGTCAGTTTATTGTGCTTTTCGAAGCTGGTCATTCTCTTACAATACATCATATAAAAAGCCGTGAAAAACCAAAAAAAAAAAACACACTTAATTGTACATTTATCATTTTTGTTTAGCAAACTAGAAAGTCCGAAAAAAGATTACTAGTACAAAAATGAATAACTAATTCAGCTGACATCTAGTACTACCAAATATTTCCTTTAATTTCCCCCACACAATCCAGGAGAGGGAGTTATCAGTTACAACGTGACAAAAAGAATTCCCTAAATTAGTACTAATGGAGCTACCATAATGTACCTTGGGTTCTGTACAATTTTGAGGTTGCTCTGTTTGATAGTGGATTGAATCACCACCCTCTCCTTGATAAGGAATCGGCCCCTTCCCGGAAGTGACTCGGAACAAATCCAAATTATTAATTGCAATAATGGACGGTCAAAATTTGGACTGTCTCCTCAGTTCAAAACTTGGAGTGGAGAGGATCCAATTTCCATTGATGATCATAAATGCAAGGCTTGATTGGCAACGAAATATAGAAAATTGCGGCAACTCTAAAGAAATATTTAAGAAGTTGTTCCCCAGATGAAATTCTTGATCTTGATCAGAACATTGATTGGAATTACTGTAGAGTTGCTAAATTACTGGGTATTGATATCGTATAAATCACAACAACTGTCTACTCCCCACAGAGTTTTGTTAGAGTTCAATAGCTGGGATACGGGAATCGGAAATCCTGTATTGCATCCAAGCACGACCTTACTAAAAATTGAAATATTTAAACTTGAGAATATCAATGTGACATCATGGGTTTACTGGGCTACACATGCAAGGGAATGACCTCTTTAAGATGCAAATTAATCGATGGGAATGACCTCTTTAAGATACAAATTAATCAATATACAACAAGAACATATGTTGCACTTCCAGATACAGAAATATGAATTGGAACAAAGGGCAAAAAAACATTAGTTAAGAGTTAATTCTATGATTTTCAAACCAGGTTTTGATATAGGAACTTATCAGATTCCACAGAGAGAACTTAGAACCGAAGAATTGCACTCTCACCGATCGTTTTGATCCTTCTCTAAGAAATTCCAAATCCCTTGCAACGTCGTGCTCAACAAATTCTGGATTATCAAGCAGGGGAAACGCAACAGAACCCTCAGACTCCAGGTTTTTTATCCATCCACGCAGTAAATAGCTTACAACCTACACAACAAGAAAAATGAAATGTAAAGTTTTCAATGCCAAGGAAGAAAACCCAAAAAGTTTGAATAAATAAAAAAATTTACCGCCTCATCTGGTCGACAAATATACTTAAAACATTGTAAATGAATAACCAATTTAAGCACCCAGTGAACAAGTTGTAGTTTAAGTTCTTGTTTATTAATGAGAGAGAACATTGCTAAGTAGGAACGATGGATGGATCGAAAATATATCGGAGGAAAATCAACCACTTATCATTGAAAATGCCGGACTTAATTTTATATGGGACAACAAAACCAAAATACAAGATACTCCTAACTGCTAATCTCACGTTCTTGACTCTACCTGTTTCTTATGTTCTACTATATTAGCAGGTATTGGTGGTGGTGGGTTGGTAGGGGAAGTAAGAAAAGGGAGAAAAACTGGGATTCTCCCCATTAATTAATGAATTTATTAACTGAAAGATCAATTTTAAGGAATGTAAGCACAGAATACTCGAACACAGTTCAAATATGATAGTCTAGCAAAATTGGAATAAATGCAGCATGCCATAGGTTTTTGAGGGGGGTAAAACTTTACGAAATTTAAAGGTTAGGGTGTAGAGGGTTATACATAAACAAAATGACCAACATTGCCTTGAATTTGCAAGTGGAGTGGTAGTACAATGATAGGCACTACATACTCCTATACATTTGACAACGGTTCAAACCTTACTACAACCATAGTTGTCAAAGGCGAAAGGCTCACCGAGGCGCAAAATCCTGTGGGGACTAAGGCGAGAGGCGAGGGGCGCGCCTTTTTGAAGCGAGGCGCACCTATGTAAAAAAAATCAGAAAAAATAACATATACCCATACTTTAACCAATAACACTAAGCCAATGAGTTTTAGATAGCATACCATCCAAAAGATGCATAAAAACAAACGGGGTAATTTATTACCAGGTATTATATTCAGTAAAAATATAAAATATCACACAACAATATATAAAACTTGGTCATCAGGCATTTACCTAGTACCTACTTCTAGAAAAGAACGAAGTGGAGAATTTGACTCACTCTTTTCCACTCATTGAAACCAATTTTTTTTTACTTAAACAGAGGAGAGAGAGACCAGAAACAGAGACAATAGAGAAGACATGAAAGAAGAAGAAGCTACTGACTGAGCTCCAAAGAGAGAAGAAGGTTGTACGTACCATGAATCTGGTCAAAATTGAAACCCAAGGCTTCAAGATGATCGAAATCGAAACCCAGCGGCAAGAAGATGATGAAATCGAAACCGCAAGAAGATAATGAAATCGAAACCCAAAAAGCCAGAAATTGTTCTTGATGATCGAAATCGAAACTCAGAACAGAAACCCAAGGCTTGAAGTTGTTCAAATCTGCGCCTTCAAGTCCGCTCGATCTTGTAGATGGACAGTGAGAGATGATTTAGGGCTTTATTCGAGACCCACAATGACCTTTTACAGACCCAAAATCGATGGCCACGATCAGATTTGTAACCAGGTAAGAAGATTCTAGGGCTGCGATTATTCTTTAAAGAAGCGCGCCTTTTTGTCGCCTCTCGCCTCATCGCCTTTGCGCGCCTTTCCATCGCCTTTTTTAACTCGCCTCGCCTGGGTATACCCCAGGCGCAAGAGGTGCGCCTCACTGCGCCTGTCGCCCAGGCGTGCGCCTTTGACAACTATGACTACAACTAGCAAAACGACTTTCGCCGAGGAAAAAAAAAAGCCTTGAATTTGGAGTTGTTGGATTTCAGGAAAACATAGCTAGATTCTGCCAAGGACTTAAAGTAGAGGCAATTATAAGAAGTTGCAAGGCCTGGTTTTCAGATGTATATTTACGAAGTTTCGGGGTTATGTTTGGGGTTACTTTGTTTGAGGTCAGTGCAGTAATTCAGATTTGTCTCTGAGAATCATAAAAGAAAAAACAAAGGGGTTAAACTTTGCAAGGGCTTAGTGCGCACACAAACCTATCGTTTTGCATAAACTTCCCTCTTACAAAAGATGAGGTACGAGCATATTTATATTCTTGTAGGCTTCTAACTCTAATAGGTCTGTCTGTGACTCGCAAACAGGGAACTTGATAATCTACATACAGGCTCCGAAACATAGTTGACCTGTATTACATCAGCCAACCGAACTCTATTTATCCCTTAACCCTCAATCTTGAAGTAACAAGACATGTATAAACAGAACCCATGAAGTTAAACTTGAACGAACATAAATTAGCACTTCAATCACCGTCTCAACAAGAAGTCTCCTATCCAGACATCAATCATGGCAGTTCAACGCTTTCTTGTGTTCCTAGAATAAGGGTCACACCAACTAAAATCAACTCTCAGAGATTCAAACGGTAAGTCATTTTTGGGGATTCTACCAAAAATAATATACACGAACAAATATTTTGCTCACTTTTGTCCAACCAAACACTGAAAAATGATTTAGTAATCCACAGGAAATTATACTACGTCAAAACAAACAAGCCAAATGCAGATGGGTGATCAACTGCATTAGTAAAAGAGCCAATGATGAGCTAAGTACCTCAGGAACTTCATCGTGAGGGCAGTGACCAGCAGGGCTGATCTCGTAATATGGAGCTTCTGGCAGCTGTCTTTTCACTTGAAGACCCCAAATAGGCTTCACCCAGGGGTCTTCTTTCCCATACATGAGACATACGGGTACTTTTTTCGCTTGACACCTGTCAAAAGTTCATGACTTGGGGCAAAGTAAGGGAGTTTATATGAATTACTTGCAGGAGTTTGAGCTTTTATAACAAGTACCTAGACAAAGCCTCCTCGAAGGATAGTTGTCCCCGGGGAGCAAACATAATTGAAGCAAGGGACGCAGCAGCAGCTGGATGTTCAGCCGTCTCAATTATACGGGAAAACACTTTATCAACATTTGTTGAGTGATCTGCATAAACTTGCTTAAGTATCTCCGCAATACTACCAGGATCACTTATTTTCTGCCAACTGCAATCACAAAAAAGCACCGACTGAAGAACATGTTAACTCTATCAATAGTTGTTTCATGGTTAATTTTTTTTTTGATAAGTAACTAATTGTTTTCTTAAAATATATTCACCAATTGAAGCCCCATCTCCTGCATCGCCCAACCATTTCACAAAATGAATAAAACTAAAAGACACTTTTTCAGTTATGCCTTTAACATTCGTGGAAAATAAGTACCTTACACATTCTACAAGAACCATGAATTTCAAATAATCTCTCAGGTAGTCATGGCAACATGATTCCTTTGGGGCCCACTTGTTTGCTCTTGGATTTGAGCATCGGATTGAACTAGAAATCCAAAAGGACCGCATATCCTATGTATGGTTCAAACTCTTATTGTCATGATTAAATATCTGTTGGAATAAAAAATTCACAAAAAACATGGAATACATTTTACCTTGAGATACATGGTACTATTAAATACATCACTAATTAGTCCGATGACATTCCCCATAACTAATGGAGTTATATCACTTCTCTATTATTCCAGTCAAACAAACATGCCCTTGATGTTCAAGATCACACTTAGAGAAGTGAAAAATACACCACGCCAAAACAATACATCCTACGAAGTACCAGACGTACATGATGTAGTACTTACGCTACTTCTGTGAGCTTTCTGACACTGGCAGGAAGAGGAAATGTCCCAGCCCATGGAAACACTCTTGCTAGTCTTGGAGATGTAATGGGATTAGGGAGAAATCCCCAAAAAGGTGTTGCATTGAGTAATGTAACGCCCTTCACCAATTGTGGGTTACAGGCAGCAAAGTAGAGTGCAACATACCCTCCGAGTGAGTTCCCTACTATATAAACTGGTTCCTTAATGACCTGCAACAGAGTCAACTAATTTAGTACTATTTGTTGAATCACTCTCCCAAACTTAGAAAAGTCATGTGACCACAAAGGCTTTTCCCACACCATGTGTCCTGTGTGATTAACAAAAGCTGATTGACATAGAGTAGACTATAATCAGACGACAAGAATCTCTCACAAAGCTGGCAAAACAATGAAAATACTTCTCAACTTTCTTTAAAAAACAACTAAATTCTGAAATCATCAATTTGTCACAGAATATCAGAACTTATTTGTACTTTTTCACTTCACAAAACCACGAGCCTTTTTAATTGGACATGATTGATTAATCAATTTCAAAATAAGATACAAAAACAATGACATGTTATTATCATGTAAGTTGTTAACCAACTAACAACGTATCTGGTTTACTGATTACGATATTCTCATCAGAGTTGCACAAGTAGCCATTAGAAGCAGCATCAAATTAAGGAAACACAAGAACCACAGTTGTGTTAATACACAGCTCCGGTACGACGAATGTCTTACTTTGAGATTAGGTTTTGTTTGAGAAAGATAAAGAAGTCTCCAAAGAACAACTGACAATTAACTACATGTAAGTAACTTGTCAAATCACACTTGGCTCTTGCAGGAAAAAAATTCTGACTTTTTTTTCTTTCTTTCTGTGTGTCAAAATGACAACACCAAAGAAAAATTCTTAAAACTCAACTTTGAATTAGACCAAAATGAGAAAAGCAGTAATCATACAACCATACTCCAGTTATTTCAGAAGGTAAGTCTAAATGGTCTTTCAGTGTATAATCATTACACGCTCATAAAGGTGGCGGAGGTTGTAGAGCCAGAAGTAAAAGATACGACATATGACCACATAAACTAGTGGTTGTAGAAAAAAAAAAGGAGGCACTGATTTTTTTTTTTTTTTGTCTAGTAATGTTGTGGTGGTGATGGGATGTTTTTGGATGGGTGATGGCATGGAAGTCGATGTGATGGAGATACAGCTTATAGCATCAGGGGAAGTGGTAATGATGTCAGCATTAGAGCACTGCATTAGAGAGGGGACAACGTCAATGCTGCAAGGAAGCATAATGAAGCACTAGAATGGTGGTCACCGTAAAGGTGATGACCACAATTACCAGGGGCACCCAGGGCCACAATGGGTGTTATTACAGCAGATATAAACTTCTGAGACATTTTCACAAGTACTTGGCTTCCTGAATTAGCAACAACTGGCAGGAGAGTGTTCCGAACTGGATTAGTAGGGAAGTGTCTTTGGATGTTTCTACTAGCATTTGAGTTTGAATAAAATGTTATACGGATTGACAAAAAAAAATCATTGCAGTCTATGGCCATTCTCGTACTAGGCTGTAGAAGTATAAAGCAATGCCATTGCAGTCCCTATCTTGAGAAAACATGTACACTTTCTTTGTAGAATCAACGTACAATTTTTTGCACGCAAGTACAATAGTAATGAATAAAGTATCTGATACACTAATTGTGTTGACATAACATTGAAACTAGTAAACATAACCCTAATCCACAAATGATGATGGAGTATGACAAATAAAATCGTTGGCTACAGGAAATACAAGTCATTTGGCCCCGAAAAACCATGTAAAGTTGTCAACAAACAAATAATAGGACCTCAATAGAAAGTTTGTATCCACTGATAAGCAAGATGGAGAAATATGAGCGATAATGAATGCAAGAGCATGACGAAATCAACAAGGTTTACAAATCCATTTAAATCACAAAATACACATTCTATTTAACCATCTCACGCAGAAACATATAGAAGCAAATAGTGCATCCTACTTTATGCTCGATAAGGTGTGAAATAAGTAAGAAAACATATAAGAGGCGAAATTATAGTGATCTAAGTAACCACGACAAACAAAGTACATAGAATTCAAGAAACCGAACAACTGAAGTTGATCTAAGTTCTCATCAATGTATGGACTCATAATCATTTTGATCAAACGAAAACGTAGCTTGCTAGAGGCGTACCTCTTCTATGAAATACCGAACTTGGTCCTGCCATAAGTCGATAGAATAAACAAGCTCATTTGCCCAAGGTTCAGTTTCATCTCCGAAGCCCCACAAAGAATTTTCCCCCGCTGAAATACCAGCATCCTTAGACTGAGTGGGATCTTCAGATGGCAATGACATGCCCTGTCCAAGAAAATCTATGGCCCATACTCTAAATTCACGACCCAAGTCCTTTAGTTGCTTCTCATAATGAAAGGAACCGACACCAAAACCAGGAAGAAAGAGCAGCGAAGGAGAATTGACATTGTCAGAACCTGATTTATCGTAATGGACATTGAGTTTGGGCTTCCACTCCCAGAAACAACTGCTAATAGGAGCTCCGTGATCACCATTAGATTCATCCGGTAAACCAGGAATCAACACCTTAGTTACCCGTTCCCCATTTCCAGTAACATTTCTCAGACCCTCTTCATCATCTACTACGAAGGAGTCGTAACCACTAAAGACCCTCAAATCAGAACCTCGAAACCCTTTAAGAGGATTGTGCGATTGAGGAGCCCGACTTTTGTTAAGCTTGTTTAAGCATAAATGATATTGCTTAGAATATCTAAAATACGTGCACAGGGAAAGCTTCAACGGACGTGAACTTAAGCTTTTCTCGAGCAACTTACCACTCATCATTCCAACATGATAGCATGGCAGAGAATGAAATGACAGAATCTCCATACCGAAATGATGACCTCTGTGACGGATAAACAAAGTAAATGATTTGGCAATCTTACAATTTACAAATATAGGGTAAGGAAAGATAGACTAGGTGATTAATGTAAGTGCCACATTGGTGACTAACGGGAAGGTTGAGACAAAAGGTGACAATTGTCAATTTCCTGGTCAATTCTCTTTATATATCAAAGGGTAAAGCTCAGCTCAGGCTAGCCAAACTGTAGTCAAGTCGAGTTTTTTCTTCTCTTTTGTACTAGATTTCAACTTTGAGAAAGTTATTGTTCTCTCTATCAAATAACTTTATTTATTGGAGGATGCATCTTTCAACTGAAGGATAAAAAATGATGAATCCAAATTGCGGCCAGAAAGATATGGAATCGAGCATCTTTAGAATAATGAATTGCCAAGTAATACCATTGTAGAGCCCGTCAATAAACTGATTAGACCAAATATGACTCCTACCCAACTAAACAGTTTCATGATTCGTAAGGGTCAATCCAAGACATAGTTTTTGTTTGCTCCACCACCTAATTTGAGTTTGGATTTTCAGCAAAAACAATTTTAGACGAACCTTTAGTGAAATGGTCTAGAAATAGGGAAGCAAGAATGAGGTCCTTTGTTATACAGCTGAGCCTATCGGTTAAGTCACCCGAATATGACTTCTGTCCAGCACAGCATCTACATGTATACTGCATACCATACACAAATTGATTCTATTCTTAGCCACTACAACCCTTAGGTTCCTTTCCCTTCCAAAATTTTCTTAGGAGCCAAATACAGCTGAAGAAAAGTTCAAAAAAAAAAGGGGAAATCAAACCCTCAAGTTTAGGGTTTTATAATGGGGTATTCTGGATTACATGCATCTTGCCCCCTGAAGTATAACATTTCTTGAAATTGTTGCCTCCTTAATTATAAAATATTACAATTGACAACCTTGAAATATATAAACTTAACATCAGCGTCGGGGAAAGACTTCGGCTGTGTTCGTTTTGGGGTTTTAGTTTAGTTTTTTTTTTGGGTAATCATTACCCTATTTTCTCCCTCCAATCATTACTCCTCTTTCCAATTATTACTCTCATTTTTTTTTTCTCTCTCTCCACTCATTACCCATATCTCCAATTATTACCCTATTTCTCTCTCAACTCATTACCAAAACAAACAAAACAAAACAAAACTAAAATCCCAAAACGAACACAGCCGAAGAAGTTCTCATTTTACCAGGGCTGCGAAAGTGGATCTTTTTGGAAATTACTAATTTGCCCAACCCAATGGGCAAGAATTAAGTTGTGATGGTAAGTTAAGAATGCCATAGGTCTAGGTTAATCGTTCCCTCACTTTAATCCAAATTATTGTACATTGTACATCCCCTTTCTCTATGCAAAACAACAAATTATGCATATGGAGGAGATCAAACATAAAAAAATTTGTAAGAAAAGTTTAAAGATCAAAACCAAGAATTCCTGATTTTGTCAGGTACACATGTATATGTTATTAATATGTCATCTCGGGCATTCTGGTCGTACTTTGAGAGAAACAACATGTAGCGGCCGGGCCCAGAAGCCCCCCCCGGTGCCCAGTGAGGGGTGCAAAGGAGACACTTGCCACCTGGCAAAAGGATCAACGCAGACTCAGCTCAGTAGGCTCCGCTTGAGGTTGTCCCCGATGTGGTTCGTTCGGTACGGATCGGCACAGGTGTCAAGGTGAAACTGCGCCCCGCTATCCGCCAGGCCGAGAGGCTCTTGCCATGGAGCTCTCGGCGGGGAATCTTGGGACGGCCTCCTGGGGCCCATCACTCGAATCGGTGGATCCGATGGGTACCTCTCGGCTAGCCCGGTCGCCTCTCGCCGAACGCCTTCCAAGCGAGTCGATTGATGTCGGCTTGGGGACGTTTGAAACGTGTAAGGGAGCTCGGCGCCAGGCGTGCCTGATAGACTGCATAAAGCATTGATGGTGGCAGTCAATCACCCAGCAGGCTTTGCCTGCAAGGCCACGTGGTTGAACGGGGAGCACTCCCAAATCAGTTGACCCTACTTACACAGGCGTGATGCAAGCCGAAGCACTGCACCATGACGTCAGCCGAAACACTGCATCTGTGCGGACATTCTTACCGCACCAGGCGTCATCTAAGGTACGGACGGTGCGGGAGAGGCATACGAGGGGCGTGGGCGACACGCCCCCCTTGGCCTATTAATAAGGTCTCCACCTACCTCAAAAGGGATCTTCTCTCCACATTGAATACCCTCATAACTCTCTATCTCTCTCTAAGTTAGCCAGTAAAACTTCTCCCTCCGGTGACTGACTTGGCCGTCGGGGTGCCTTCCCGAACAACCACCGTCCGGACTTGGCACTAACGCGGTTGTTCACGTGTGCAGGTCCTATCTTCAGGCCAGCAGCTAGGGTTCCAGGAGAGGTCCAACCAGTCTACCACCTTTCCGTACGCACCAGGAAGACCAAAGGGGTAAATCCGGCAAAGCGCCTCCCGCACAACATTTGAGCAATATTTTGGGCTCTTCAATGACTAATTACGCGACTCAAGACTAGCAGAAAGACCAAGTTGAAGGTTTGGTATAGTTTTACGATGATCAAAAAGAATAATTTTGAAATATATGATACTCCTCAGAGGGAAAGTTTTGTTAGTAAGCATTGTAATTCTTGTTTGTGATCATACCATTTCGGTTTACGCTCCTCTAATCCCACCTAGTATCCTTTGATTTTTACCCATGAATATTTGATACTACTTCCACAAGAGATTATTCACTGCCACTAGCCCCTAGGCAACAAGCATCGTCACCCAGGGGTACTGAATAATTTTTCTCCACGTTAGCCATCAGTCAATGGATAAACAGGTAGAATAAGAAGCGATTAGTTCTGATTACATACCTACCTGTAATAATAAGCAGACTTCTGTAATCAGCAGACTGTCAAATGAGTTGCTTGAAATTTCAGCTTTCTATTTTTTGCTTCACCCAGATATTTGATGCGGAGTCCAGAGAGAGAGAGAGAGAGAGAGAGAGAATCGAAGAAGTCTCTTAGTTGCAGTTGCTTGAAAGCTTCAGATTCTTCCAAAGCCAGGCGAAATGACGGACCGTATTTTCTTTTCGTTTTTTCAGGAAATTAGAGGGAGGGAGAGAGAGAGAGAGAACTGCACGCTACGGGGTCAATCTCCTTATGGCACGCGTCCCAATTATAAAAGCATCCACCCAGATATTTGATGCAGAGTCCAGAGAGAGAGAGAGAATCGAAGAAGTCTGTTAGTTGCAGTTGCTTGAAAGCTTCGGATTCTTCCAAAGCCAGGCGAAATGACGGACCGTATTTTCTTTTCATTTTTTCAGGAAATTAGAGGGAGGGAGAGAGAGAGAGAGAGAGAACTGCACGCTACGGGGTCAATCTCCTTATGGCACGTGTCCCAATTATAAAAGCATCCACCCAGATATTTGATGCAGAGTCCAGAGAGAGAGAGAGAAAGTGAGAGAGAGAGAGAGAGAGAGAGAATCGAAGAAGTCTGTTAGTTGCAGTTGCTTGAAAGCTTCGGATTCTTCCAAAGCCAGGCGAAATGACGGACTGTATTTTCTTTTCGTTTTTTCAGGAAAGTAGAGAGAGAGAGAGAGAGCTGCACGCTACGGGGTCAATCTCCTTATGGCACGCGTCCCAATTATAAAAGCATCGAAACTTGGACTTTTCATCGGAGCCGCACCGATATTTTGAAGGCTTTTTCAAGGCCGGGGAAAAATTAATCAAATACTTCCTCCGTCTCAAATTGCTGGACCCTCTTTCTATTTTGGGATGTCCCAAAATATAAGTATCATTTTTAAAAATATCCATCAAAACAGAGTCACCTTCCAGTTTTACACTTAAAAAGTATCTTTCCCATCTCAATTGGCATGTCCATTATATTTTATTTTATAACGGTTTTTATGATTTTAAAAACATTGTATAATAAAACTAATTGATATCTATCAAACAAGATCCATATCGCATACGTTTTGATTTTCATATAAAAAATTAGCCCCACAAATTGGCCATATTAATATCGACTGGACTTAGGGGTAAAACAGAAAAGACAATACAAAGTTTTCATATCCCTTAATAAGTTGGATTTCCCAAAAGGGTCTAGCAAATTGGGACGGAGGGAGTATATTTTAAATTATTATTCCTATTTTGAATCTCTTTTCTTTATCTATCTCTTTCCAATTATTAACCCTATTTCTTATTATCACCCTCGTTTATTCCTTCAATCATTTTCCAAAAATCAAATCAAACAAGATCTAAAGGAAATAAAAAAAAAATGGGCATAAGAAATTAGAGCATACTTTATTCTTATATTTTACTACTTTACAAACAAAAAAAATTTAGCCGGGAAGAACTCAAACATCAAAACTCTCAATGATTTTTTTGTTGGGTTTTCACAGTAATGAAATTTTGTTTTGAATAGTCTTTTAAAAAATCATTTTATTTAAATTATTGTAGGCGCTATTCGAATAACCTAGTAGAAGTCCTCAACAATGATACTATTTGATGAGAATACCTTGTGTCACGCCCCCATTTTTCATAATCAAAATACATATAAAATCCACGTGGGATAAGTCAAAAGTCATACATTCAACCATTGAAAAGTCAAGTCAATACATAATCTCAAATCAAGTTCAACATGGCCCAAGCCAGATGGTACCTGCACTCAAATACATAATTGTCAAAGGGGTTAAGTTATTACATAATTTGAAATTTGTCAAAAGATTATGTAAATTGAAGTTACAAACTCATCTCCCCAAAATACTAAGTTTGAAGATGACAAAATAACTTCGTGATCAAGAAGGCTTCATGATATCCAACCACACTCCACGCATCCAACTCATGTCCCTTGCCAAGTACCTGAAAATGATAGGGTGAGCTCACTAGCCTAGTAGGAAAACCATTCCACCAGCGCTAGGTGTATAAAGTTGATAAGTGCACAAGATATGCAGTATTATGAATGAAATGAGTAATATATGACATGGGAGGCTAAAACAAGTGATAAGTGACCACAAAGTACCCAAGTGTTCAAAGCAATCCCAAAGTGTCCAAAAACAATCCAAGTGTCCATCATTTTTCTCGAAACCATTTCCAATCGTTTCGTGTGTCCAAAAGCGTGTCCAAGTATTCAATTTTCGCCAAAATACCGTATTTTTATCAAAAAGTACTTCATTCTCCAACATTTCAACAAAATAATCACTTAATTAAATAGGGGATATATCCCTTTACCGGATTTCGTGGGCTTTGTGCACCCCTGCCGAATGTCGTGGGCTCCGTGCACCCTCTCATAAAGCCATTTTCATCCATCCAATGTAAATCATTTATCAAAATATATTTTCATGTATTTCATTTCATTCAAATCGCCACAATTTTCATCAAAGGTGTCAAACCGTATCAAAGTGGTGCGTGTCCATTTCGTATCGCGACGTGTCCAACCATTTCACGTATCAAAATTCCACTTTTGTGATCACAAAGTCAATTTGAAGGTTATCTCAATGTTAGGGGTCAAATACATGAACATATGGGCCAACGGGGATCAACCAAGCAAAGAGGAAAAGCTCGAAACACATCTTTGAGTGGACAGATGGGTTGGTCCGGACCAACCCCTCCAAGGTCCGGACCAAAGGTACTGGTTGGGGGTAAACATGACAGATTTTTCCCCAAGGGAGGGAATTTCAACCCTGCCTAATTTAATGGTTTGAGCTCAAATAAGGTGTTCTAATCAACAAATAACCATGGAGGGAGGATCAAATATGTATCAATTGAGAGATTACACAACCAAATGTATAGATCAAGGATCAAACAAGAGGAAAACTCATTTCAATGGTGAAGAACAAGTTTTACTAGAAATTTGAGAGCAATGCAAAAGTATATGCTACAAATCAACAAAGTACAACTAGAAGGAGTAGAAATTTGTTCCCTACCTCAAGGATGAGCTTGAAATGTGTAGGAAATGGAAAACCCTAGCTCTTGAAACACTCCAACCGAAATGCATCCCTCCAAGCGAAACCAAGTGAACCCGGACACTAAATCACGCGTAGAAGGTGAATCTAAGGTTGGATCTTGAAGAGGTGAGGTGTTAAAAGTGGATTTGGCAGGAGAACATGAGAAATTCTTGAGGGAAAAATGGGGGAGGGTTGGTCGGCCTTTTTGGAGAAAGAAAGAGATGTGATTTTGTGAAAAAATCTCACTCACACAATGTATATACATCTCACTTATTCACTCACACCCACTCATGTTTCAAATGAACTTTAAAGACACCCTTGTGCATTTTCTAACTCCACATTGACCCCTCTTTTATCCATTTTCATTTCCTCACATTTTCCCAATGTTATTTCCAAGAAAAACATAAAAATACGGGTCCTTACACATTGGGAGTTGAGGAATGGTCTAATAATGTGAGCTAGAGCCAGAGGACTAGAATTGCTTTTTTCACGTTATGATCGAGTAGTCACCACATCAAGAAGTTCCGGCTGCATTATTGATCAAGCACCTGACGGGCCGTTTGGATGGAGGATTTGATTTTGGGTGGATTTGTAATGATGGCGGATTTGAGGGTGAATTTGTAATGAGGGTGGACCCACCTCCTAGGAAGGGTAGATTTGTATATGAGGTGTTTGGATGGTATTTTGAGAAGGGGGATTTGGAGGGTGGATTTGATAGGATAAGAGGGAAAATGACTTAATTGCCCCCAATTTGTTATTTTAATAAACAATATAGAATAATTTCAGTATAATTACAATAAATATATAATAATTACATAATAATTCCAAAAAATAGACAATAAATACATAAAAATATTTAAACTATATTACAAGTTATTTTTTTTATTTCCAGAAAAAAAAATTAGTAAATTAATTAGAATAATAAATTTGTTAAATTAATAAAAGACAATTTGTAATTTCTCAGAGTCTAATGTTTCTTTTAGAGTCAACATTTGTCTTAATAATAAAGTTTTCATTTGAATAAACAATTCAATTTCCATAATGTTGAAACGTACAACTTCATTCCGAATCGAATAAAAGTGCAAACAAAATACAAGATACAAAACCTAAGAAAAAAATTACGACAAATGAGATTTTTCCGTCACTTGTGGATGTTGAAGCACCATCACTTGTTTGGGCCGATTGCATGTCTCTCACCCGAAAAGTCTCCGCATGAAAATTTAGCAAAGCTATTTTAGCTTCGTCGATTGTGTTGTACCTTTTCTTCAAGCTTCCTGGTTTGTCTTCCTTCTTCGTTCACGTTTCGTTAATCTTGCCATCTGTTTGTAAATGAGACTATGAAATTAGGACATGCTATCAAATAAAACTATGAAGTTTAGTATTCAATTGGGGCTCAGATATTAGGGCACCATCTAAATTGGCTACCTCATAAATTAGGGCAACACAAATTAGGGCAAATAGCAAATTTAGGGCAACATCAGATCCACAAAATTAGGGCAAACACTGATTTGAAGACAAACTATCAAATTAGGGCAAAACTGAAATACATAAATTACTCTAAAATTAGGGCAAAATTTCAGAAATTATCAAACTCAGGTAGCAAACACTGATTTCTGGACAAACTATGAAATTAGGGCATAACTGAAATAGAGAAAAAACTCAGAAATTAGGGCAAAAGTTCAGAAATTAGGGCAAAATTTCAGACAGAAATTAGGGCAAAATCGAAACCACACAGCAAAGTACAGACTTCACCCAAGCGATCCAGTTGCTACAACAAGCAACAATGGAGTCACACACTACAAAATGGAGGCAAACTTTTTTACCTGAAAGTGAAAGAAGAACAAACGGATCGAGAGTTACCAACAATAGAGTCACCAGTGCTTGGAAGAGGCGACTTCCTCGTCTGTCTCTCTCTCCTTCTCCTTTCTCGATGAAAAGTGAAAAAACCCTAGTCGAAGTAAAGAAATAAGACAGGGTGGATTTGGAAGGGTATTTTCGACCCAAATACGCCCGGATTTGCCAACGGGAGGGGTGGACTAGCACTTCACAAATCCACCCTCAAGTGGATTTACAGTCCCAACAGTGGACGAAGAGGGGAGTCCGTTTTTGCAGCCAAAGACCGGATATGGCGTGGGCCCAGGATTTCATCTCCACTCGCGTCCCAAATCTGGCCTCATCTCCACCAGCCAAATAGGCTCTGAGTGATTGAGTGGCGCCGCCCTAGGGAGATCACATGGCTACGTAATTGATGGCACAATCGCAGATTTGAAGAAGCACAGAGGATCCAAACTCTTTCCAATATTTACTCTTTGATTGGTCGGCCGCATAATGAGCATCCGATCAATAGATAATTCTTGTAGTATTGGCATGCATATATTTGAAACTCTTCAGATTGTTCTAGTTTAAGCGTACCTGGTTCGTTTTCTAAGCCCAATACTTTCTCTACAAAAATTATTTTATTTATTAAATGGGGTTGTTTATCCCCAATCCCTTACAAATAGAAGACCTACTCCCTCCGTCCCTATTTAAGTGATCCGCTTGGGAAACGTGTATTTTGTGGATGTTAAAAAAGGCACTTCCGTAGAACATTTTTTAATTTTTGTTTTGCACCGAAATAAAGTACTCAATGAGCACTTTAATTTGGTATAAAAAAATTTAAAAATTATATAGAATAATATGTTTTTTAGGGGTTTGAAATTGCACGTATTCCCGTATGGATCACTTAAAAAGGGACAGAGGGAGTAGTTCATATTACTAGGGGACACACGAGAAAAAAAAAGACAAAGAAGAGAGGAGAAAAGGTTAATATCGTGAGAGATTAGTGGGAGTATGTTTTTTGAGATCTACATGCCACAAAAGTATTGTGAGAGGTTATGGCAGAATCAATGTGATTTGAAGCCTGGAGGATTGGTTCTTTGTTGGTCAAATAAATTCAACTTGGAGAGGTAAACAATAACTAATAATTAATCAAGAATAGATGAGATTCGTGAATGAGTGAAAGAGAAGGCCAAGTACAAAGAGAAAAAATGCTACGGTATTCAATCCACTCCTTGATTGATAATCCCCTCGCGCGAGCCCTAGGAGAAACAGTATGCGAGCGCTCACAAGAACAATGTTCTTGATTCCAGCATTCAAGTCCACTTTCTCTCTCTATAATTCCCACCCCTTAGGAATGAATTAATCTTTTGGAAATAGTGAAAGCATGTCTCATATTTTATAGGGATCTGTGGCCAATCATTGGGCAGCAGATATTCCCCATGTAATATGAGGACACATGCTCTCTCCATATACTAGGACCACGTGGGTGGGTGATGTCACCGGTCGCGAGGATGACCCTCGTGATATTGTCGGTGCGCGTCATTCCATCGTGGTGATCCCTTTTCTTCTTAATCCGCCAAGCCACTAATTTCTCCTCAATTCCCGTTACATACTAGGTACGACTACGACTCCTTTGGGTCGCGCCAATACCCTATTCGAGGCTCAAATGACCTTTCTGACCCTGCCTTATGGTCAGACGTAGTCGCGAGCCTGAGTTGTAGGTGACAGCCTTATGGTCAGACGTAGTCGCGAGCCTGAGTTGTAGGTGACAGCAGCTTCCTATCGCGTTAATTCCCTCCTGGAGGGGTCGCGACAAATGAATTCCTCATAATATAGGGTTCTTTTACCAAGGACACCCTATACTTGGGTATATACATTTTAATCGTGCTTTGATTTTTTTCTTCCGCAAGGGACATCCCTTCGCAGTGTTAATTTGCTAGGCACATTGATTTTGTTATTAGTTCGACATGCCTTACGTGGACTCAAGTCCCCCGTGGCAAGTTTGGATTGGTTAGTCAATGGTCGTCCTTAGTCAAATAGATCTACGTGCTGACCTTCCCCACAAAGCCTAGCCAAGTGATCCGATGTGGGATAGCCTCACAATCATCAGGATTAGATTGTATGCTCAATCTTATTCCTTTTCTTTCTTTTTCATTTTTTTCTAAAATTTTCTTGTGCAACACAAAAGCGAGCGTGGCCGTTTTTTTTTTGAAAGTGCCCACGACTCTCAGTCTACCGACAAACAAAGAAATTATTGCTGGCAGTCCGTTTGAACATACTAGCATAGAAAAGTTTCAGTCTCATTGGCCACCATTTCTTCTTGATGTTTACGACTTCCGAAAGTTCAACTCCCTGACTCCCTCCTTCGATGGCCAAAGTGGCTTTCACATTAGAAGGAAGTTTGATGTTAAGACTTAAGCATGGCTCCAGTATTAAAGGGAAAAAGTAATTCTCTTCCCAAACTCTCTTTCAAGAATGGAAAAGATCATTGCTGGGCCCATTGTCCCTACTCGTCAAAAGAAGAACCATATAAATAACCAAACCAAACCGAGCCTTATGTCCCAAATCAGTTGGGGTCGGAAAAGAAGAACCATATAAATAAATTAATAAATAAATAACCACCCTTTTTCATTCTAAGGTCTATTGTCTTGAACCTTTCTTTTGAGTCTCACTTTCGGCCTCCAAACCCATATGATGTCCTCAAGAAACTTCATACCTTCCAGATGAGCTACATCTATCTATCGTTATGGATTAGATCAAAGTCTCCTTGGAAATCTTCCCTTCCGTCTATCCCTTTCTTACCTTTATTGAGTTTAATCGCCGGTTTTAACAAGCACTTCGTTTTCTTTCGTATTTAGTGGACTTTATATCTAATCAGAGTGATTAGAGTGCTTTATTAGCTGACCCGTGTGACATCCGGTAAAGTCACTTGGTCATGATTTTACTGCCCACTAAAACCTCCCCCGTCCAATTTTAGTGCTTCACATAAAATTTCAGATGTCGGAAAATTATACTACCTACTATCTTCTCCATTTCTTTTTTGATTGTGTGCTTTGCCAGTGGCCAGAATTGCTTGCTATTGTGTACAGCAGAGTCCATAATTACTTGGAGGCAATTATTACAATATAAGCTGCAAGCCAAAAGGGAGAACCGGGGGGGGGGGGGGGGTAAATCAGCTAACCAACAAATTTATGATGTTGCTGAAAAGGAGTGCTTATTCAAATTCTTACCAACCACGTAAACAAAAAAAAAAAGAGAGAAAAAACATAACAGTCAATGTATATTAGTCAAACAATCACAAACTACATTCATCTGACCAGCGAAGCAGGCATAAATAAGTACAACATTACAATCCAGCAGAGTACTTGATACTCTTTTCATTCCTTCTCTCTTCTTTTCTTAAACAGACTCGTATAAGCATATGTACTAACCAAAATTGAGCAGATGCCACAAGCACTTGCACCCTCTATTAACTACCTAATACAAGCCGAATAAGCATATGTACACATTTAAACAACTTACAGTGCCTAAGGAAAGTCCAATGTGAATCATTGTTGAGACACCAAGTGCTTTTGATCCATCATTACTTTCTTCCAAAGTTCATTTGGAATCCTTCATTACTTTCTTCCAATCTCTACTTGAACTTACATCTCCCGCTGCTTCTCTTTACTGAAGACTGGAACTTCAGCATCATCAACTAAACTTGTGTGCTGAGGGTAATGAGGCAGCTGTGTCGGACTCAAGCTGTAGTTGCACTGGCCTGATGTTCCTATAGGTTCCTTTTCGGAATCCATTTTACTGAAGAGTAGATTTGCAACTGCCCTGTCTACGGAATTTGTTTTTGATTCCATAGTTTTCGTGCTCTCTAACCTGAATATAGTAAAAGGCACTTAGATCATCTGCAACAGGAGCACAAAAACTATTTGTCTTAATTCTCAAGAAGTCATGAAAAGCGACACAGATGCTGGTTTCCTACTCATAATTGACAAGGAGGTCTTAAAGGATGAATCCCCCTTATCAGGCCTAAATTAGTACCCAATTCTTATACAGGCCTTTAAACTTTAATTGTTCCCTAACGGGCCCTTAAAAATACATTGCACTCTATGTTTCTCACTTTGGCCCTTTTTTAGCATTACAATGTCTCCATTATGCTCCTTTCCATAAAAAAACTGGACGACATAATCAACAAAAATCCAATAGTTGAAAGAAGGCTACTGGGAGAATTAGCATGAAGAAGAACTGGTAGCTGATTTCGAAGCCGCTGTAGAAGAGTTTAATGAGGAGGACAGATGAGAACATGAGCTTTACCAAGAGGAGAATAAAACAGGTAACTTTTATTGCCAAAATTTGACCATTTAAGATGTTCGTATATGAAGACATTGACTGTCATTAAATGGAATTGTAGCATGGTAGGGAAGTCCAAAAGAAGCAAATGATAATGCACCATAGCAAATTGAATTTGATACCATTGTCATAGACAACCCCATTTAGCATCTGCTCTCCCACACTAAACGCTATCATACAAGGACAAAAATGAAAAACCTATACAACCTATTTAGCAAACTTAGAACCGATACCTCAATGTCTTGTCATGAACGGTAAGTTGAGGTAGTTCATCCGAGATGAGATCTTCACTTTGACAATGGTTCTCCACATATTGCTCAGAGTTCTTGGCAAGACGGTAGAAAGCATCTCGAAAGCATATTCTGGTTTTCTCGGACATCTGATGAAATAAAAAATAACAGGAATTATTCTTCAATAGATGTAGTTTGGCATTTATGAACTTGTTTAGAGTGATTCCAACTGAACTCACCTGAACCATCGCACCTTCAAGATCATGCAAGATAGATGCTTCCATTGATGTTTCCTCATTAACAAGTCCATTCATGTCAACCTCAGAGGACGCAGTAAATCTTGCCACCAAAGCCTTCAACAAAGATCAACATTGTCAGTCATGTGTATAACTGTCAGCTATTATAAATTGCAATAGTGCGAGCAAAATGTTTTGAAGTATATACCATTTGTGTATGCATAAGTTCACAATTGTTAGAATTTTGGAATCTATGTTAAGACATTCTCAAGAAAAGGAAAAATATGCCATGTTAAATTATAAGGCACATTTGACACGTAAAATTTGCCAAGACCATGTTAAAACTTGGTCCATCTAATAGGGACCAAAAAAAAAAAAAGCAGATATGTAACAAATATATGTTGTTTCGCAAGTCAATCTGTTGCTAAAAAAGAAAAGACAGGTTTTCAAAGAAAACAGAATGCACTACTGTTCATGGTTTACAAACGGTTACAAGTTTAATCCCGCTGAACCAAACACCCTCCATTGAGAAAAGGGAGGCGTTAATGCCACGAGACCTTCTTTTATTGCCACGATACTGAACCTTGTGTTTACCATTTTACCCTTGAACTCTCCCCCGTCTCTCTCTTTTTTCTTCTTCGAAGTTCTCCCCCGAGTCTCCACTCCACTCTCTAAAACCCAGTCTTGCATACAGTTCACTCTCCTCCTTTCAACCTCTCATTTTGAAGTGACCGGTCGCCCAAGGAGAGCCCAAACAAATACGATCTTGAATGCAGCCGTTATTCTTTTACCTTTCACATTTCATCAAAGAATTTGCAGACACAAATGAATTGTGCAGAGAGAGAAAGGGTTGTACTATAATTTTAGGTTTCTTTCTTCTCTATCCTTATCTTCTTGTGCATTTTTTGTTTTTTTGTTGAACCACGGCACTGGATCAAAATTCAACAACCTATTCTACTATCTAATTTCAACACAAAAAAAAACCCTATTCTATATTTAGATTCAAGTGAGCTGGGTATATTCAAGGGGCCGACAGGTTGCAGGGGCTTAATTTAAGTGAAAAAGGATAGAGAGAAGTGGGTATTGCGGTGGGAGAGGATAGAAAGGTGGAGATGAGATGGATCCATGAGGTGGTCGATGTGGTGACGTGCTGCAATTCATGGTGAATTCAAGATGGGGGAAAGGGCATAATGGTCCCTTCAAACATAATATCGTGGCATTAAAGGATTGTTTCGTGGCAATAACAGCACCCTTGAGAAAATTATACTACAAAAACAAACAAAACCTTAAAACCATAGCTTGGAAGGGAGTTTCCCTCTAACAATACTACAGAGTGGAAATGGTTATCGCAACTTCATTTCAGTGAGAAAGATAAGTCCAAAACTTCTATTGCACATGAAAAATACATCTTTGGGAAATTGAGAAAAAAAAAAAAAAAAGGAAGAAAGGAACCCCGATAGACAGAATTCCTTAAGGGCAGGCAGTGTCTTTAAGGTGGTGGTTAAGAAGCATAGCACATACTACAAGACAGCAAGAATAAATACTTCTGTTCTGCATGAAGGCAAGGCTCCCTAAACCCGTTAGAATTCATTTTAATGATAACTCTGTGGCCTTTGGTGTTTTAATCCTGACTATTAACACCATTCCAACACTAGCAATCATCATCCTGTGAGTTCTCAAGGTCATGGACAGAATGATCCAACTGGGAGGTCCAACAAGAAGAGTCTGTGATGCCAGAGAAACCAACTTACATTATCTGGCCTTCGCAATATAGGCCACAAATGGAGCAAAAGTATATGATTTGATGTAGAAAACTAAATGCAGTACTGCTGCAATTAAGTGGATTGATGCTTTAAGCACTATATATTTCGAACATAAATAGAAAAAATACATATATGGTTTGACATCCTAAATTAAAATATAATGACACTGTAGCAGAGCTTTCAGTAACGTATATCTACGTACCTGCCACCTGGTCTTGCCTTATGGTTTATAAACCTCTAAACCAGACCATCCGATGGTTCCAACAGTTCCACTATCCGGTCCAGTCCAGTCCAGGTTTGACAACTTGGTGCTAAAGACTACATCCCACTTCCCCAAATAGTATGCAAACGGAAAATCTCACCTTAAGTGCTGTGTCATCTTTTTGCCTTGAATTGCAAGCAATAACTTCCCCATGCTCCCAATTCATTGATGGAGAAAAGACATGAGTTTTGACATACTTCGAGCTTCCCATGCCAAACAAGTGGCTAGGATCATAGTCAGACTCTACAACCATGTCCGTCAAGAGAGCGGTGGGCAGAACACCATACCCAAATTCCGGAATGAAGTTAAATGATCCATGCATGTTATCCACGCCAGTTGGGCCTTCTTCAAGCAGTGAGCTCCTGTGTAAACAGAAAGCTAGAGATTAAAAGATAGCAACAAGATGACAGCGCCCCCTCCACTTATCAAAAACAGGTCACAAACCGCTACATGCTTTTTAGCCACCGAAATATCTTATAGATGGAATATGTTGCGCTAAATCAGACTACCAAAAACTTATGGCCGCATTTTATTATGGTTCCAGCATGAGTGTTGGCTCCGTGTGCAAGTAAACAATCAATTAATAATGAAGTTTTTCAGGAGTGATATGCATCCAACCATGCCTTTAACTAGTAGTTTAGAGAACTGAAAACGGATTTCATAAACCACAGATTTCCTTCATAATTGAGTATCTTAACCACAGAAACAAAGGTCATACATGAAAATATCATCGGCTTGATTATTTCTGGCCAAGTCACTGAGCTCATAATCTGGGCTTTCCCAAGGACTTGTGGCCTGCTGAAGGGAACAGTCGTGAAATTCTGGGCACGTATTTGAATCACTGGAATGCTCTGCTTCGTATGCGGAGTAATCCATGTCAACTTCCTCATACAACCCTTTCCCATGGAAGTTAGGTTCTTCCTCATCCGAACTTTTCTGAGTTATAAAGTATTTATTTGGGGACTCAAAATTGTCTGGTGCAGAAACTCCCCATAGTGACCAACTGTTGGGGGATGGAAGCCTGTCCAAAGGATCCTGATCCCTTGGAACAACAAGGTCATCAACACCACTTCCATAGTACCATTCCATGGATCTGTAAATAATCAATTGAAACTAGAATATTAAACAACCAAAGAGTGAAAATCAACTTCAGAAATTGATGAAAACAGCACCGCAAATGCCGTATTTCCAGCCCCAAAAAACAACTATAGATAAAATTTTAAAAAAAGAAAAAAAGAAGGACGTTAAAGTAGTCTAAAGGGATGGATTAATTCCACAAAGACGAAAAGAAAAGCAGATAAAATACATACTAACAAACTCACGGAGGCAAAATGAAACTCATATAAACAAACAAGTACTCCCTCCGCCATTGTTCGTCCACTTATTTCCTTTTATATCTCCCAAATTGTTTTGTCTATTTTGAAGACCCAAAGAGTAAATGCCTATGAAAATACCCTTCATCTCTCGATTTAAAACAAGTGCAATTTGAATTGAAAGGCATTTTTGGAATGTTAAGTGTAACGATTATATCTCCTTAGTAACTTAGATTTCCAAAATTAGACAGAACAAATCGAGATGGAGGGGTTAATAGAAGGGCAAAACGGGTGGAATAATACTCGGTGACTATAACAAATCAGAGATCTACTCACAGTAGTACAAAATAAACCCTTTTTTTTCTCCAGAGAATTGTACGGAAAATCCTTTGGATTGTGAGATTTCATGAGAAAAGAAAAGAAAGGGTTATATTTTCTAGCCAAATCACTCATTTGGATTGAGTATTTTGGTGAAAATTAGAGAGGAGTACAAAAATAAAAATGTTTTGATTGGCTCTCTCCCTTTCTCAACCAACCTCACCATTTGGTGAGATTTGGTGAGCCCCTTTCTTATCTCACCCTTTCTCACCATTCAAAGGGCTAACCGTGGAAAACAACCAAAGAGCCAACGATAACCATTTTGGTGTAGATTAGAACTTAGAACGAGACCCCATCAATCTTTCTGAGCATACATATATATATATATATATATATATATATATATATATGTTGAGAAACATAAAATACAAAACAAATGTAACTAGAAGAGCTTAAGATTGGTTCTATATATCTTCTTGAACTGAAAAACGAACCTGAGGTAGATTAATCGGAGAAGTGGAGAAGACCCAGTTACAGATTCAGATTCAGATTCAGAAGAAGAAGAAGAATACTACGAAATAGCTCCTTTGATTAGTTTTTCTCTCTTGTATCAGCAGCAGCAGAAAAAACAATGGCGGCAGCAGGCTATATGGGATTTGGAAGGAGACTTCACTCTGCTTAAGTATTTTATTTGATTTGGAGAGAGAAACACAGCTGGGGGGTTGTATTTGTGGCTGAGGATTGCTGGTAGAATTAGTGGATGGAAATGGGAAAGGACCTTTCTCCATCTAATACAGCGATGCTGTTGGTCCACGTGGAATAACTGGGTCCACCGTAGCGAATTCCAAGGCCATGGTTTTGTGTTATCCTAGAAGATTTTTATTCTCGGAAATAACCCTCATCTTCTTACGCGTGGGTGAGGTTGTAGCGGCGGCTGATGGGGGGGTATTTTTGTCATTTCGTCCGGACATCTTTACCGGCAAGGGAAGTTACCGTATCATGTCGGGGATATGTATGACAGACACGTGGCACAACGACCACGGAGAGCCTAACACGTGGCATATAATAATTTTATTTAATGAACAAAAAAAGAGCATCTACCAGGCAAGTTGAAGGAATAATTGAAGCCCATTATTTTGATGCCCTCTTCAACTTTTAAATTTTTATTACTACTCTTTTGATTATGAGGGATCTCTTGTCAAATTAAATTTTTGTCAAAGAATCCGGTAAAAAAGTTTTCAAAGGAATTAATTTAGGGAATTGAAGTTCACACCCTACATTTCAATATCTATATCCATTTTTATTTTTATTGGGGTGAAATTACTGAAATAACCCTCCAAACAAAAAAGGGTACAGATATTGAGGGGGTCTGAAATTCAATTCCCTTAATTTATTCACTAATTGCAATTATGAGATTCGATGATGTGGGTATTCGAAGAGTCATTTATGAGAGAGCTACACCAAAATGATATTGCAAGATTTAAGACCTCCCGTGACCTACTTTTTGTTTGACATGGCACTTCAAATGCAATTTGATTTCCGTTTCCTACCTCGATCGTGCGGAAATGTTCTAAGAGTCTGCTTGAACTAAATTAATACTGCAAGTGGTGGTTAGCCTACGCTCCATCTCGGGATCGAGTCTCATTCCTCCCTCCCCGTGTAATACTGTAATAGATTAGGAATTACGAATGACAAAAAAAAAAAAACTAAATTAATACTGTTTTGTTAAAGGCAATTTATTCTTATTAACTTTTGTAGCATTACATAATAATTTTTACAATAATTGCATCGTCTTTTTCGACGAGGGAATCGTATAAAAATATACTACTAAAACACAGTTGAAAGTAAATCATACAAGACGATGCTAAAGACACTACTAAAGACTATCTTTTTTGAACTTTTTCCTTCTTTAGTGAATCTTTTTCAACTTTAAGTTTTTCTGTTCCTCCCATAGAGATTGATGATTAATTCCAAAAAATTGATATGAATCTAGTAAAATTTGAGAAAAAATAACAAAAAAGACTTGATAAAAAAGATCGTAAATTTCAGGTAAAGAGGGGCCTAATTATCCTCCCCTGGGAGACTTATAAAAGATGGAGTTCCAAAATTGAGTGTTTGGTTAATTACGGATTTGAGTCCCTAGAGTTTGTTGCTTTGCGCATTTGAGTCCCTAGAGTCTGTTGCTTTGCCATTTCTGATCCCCTTTTTAACGGCTGGTGTGAAAGTCTTTGTTTTTGGAATTCGCCCCATGCATGTGACAGATGTCTATAGTTTATCCCAGACTTCTATAACTTAGCTGGTTGCACATCCAAGCATATTTCAATATGAGTTCTTTTTAACCTCCCTCAAAGCAAAATCTGAATTAAAACACACGGGCATAAAACTCGTGCTAGGCACGAGGCCTTAAACCTAGTTACAAACAACATGTGGGATAGAAGGAAAAAGGTGCAACCTGGGTAATTGCCTTAAGAAAAAAGAGAATGTTCGTTTGTTTGTTTTTTTAATTTTCCCCCTTTATAACAAGAGGTTGAGTAATGAGAAGAGGAGAATGAGATCCGCATATGATTTGCAGTAACAAAACTTAGGAGCGTGTTACACATCCTAGCTCATGTTGAACTGACTTCCTAGGGAGGGGCTCTATGCACACACGGATTCTTGTGCTCATGGTGGTAGATCCGTAGATACATATTTTTATGGTCATTTGTTTACTCTTTGTTATGCTAATTAAGTTTATTTTTTGTTTTCTTGTGTTTTTAATTAGTGATTGTGGGAGATGTGAGATGGAATACTGTAATGATGAGGTTTAACATTTACATGATACGGCAGATGAATCTAGTTGAAGCTTGGTCTGGTCCTATTTACAACGGTATTTAAATTTATCAAATACAAATATGTTGCTTTTCAGAACTTATGACACATTGTAGAAGTTGACCTTAGCAGCAGAAATTGGAGGTGAGAGCAGTGGCGGCTCCAAGAATTTTGAATAGGGTGTTCAAAAATTACCTTAATTCTACTAGGTCTATTAACTAATCATACGTACACAAATTTTTATGTAGTACATTGGTGTGAATAATTCCACCAAATAATACGAAAATGTGTAAGATGTCACAGTTGCATCTTTTCTCGGCGAATTCTATATTTTAGGCAAGCAAAATTAAATCGACACTAGTTTTTATTGTAGAAAGTTGTTTGGTGAATAGGTTCCCATGGAATTTTTTTGTTGACATATGTTCTTATTTTTGGAAATATATAGTTGATTGTTATTCAGAGAAAAGGCAGAGCACGATATCAATACCAATAGATACCTTTTTGTCTCTAGTTTTTTTTTTTTTATCATTAAGAGCATCCCCAACAGTCTCAGTAAATTTTGAGCTAAAAATAGTAGTGAACAGTGCATATTTTTCACTTTACCTACTCACATCTCTTTCAAAACTCCAACAATCCTCTCTATTATTAAAAAGAGAGAGACAGAGAGAGGAAAAAAAAGGTAGTGAACAGTAACTCCCTAAATGAGGAGGGATTTAGGGAGGCACTGTTCATCCAAGTAGAATAGGGAGCTTTTTATTGAGGCTGTTGGGGGATTAATTTGACACTTTCCTCCCTATTATGGCTAAAATTCCTCTTTAGGGAGCCTTGTTGGGGCTGCCCTAAGAGTGTGTACTTTGGTTTGAGCTTATACAATACATGTTAAATTGTGAATTTCTTGAATTGATGGATGTTTAGAGTGTAGGACTAAGTGTTTAGACAAATACGAGATAAAATTATTACGTGTAATATAGAATATAAGAGCATCTGCAACCAAGCTCTAAACCTCTAAAATAGTGACCAAATGTGACATATTGAGGGAAGATTTTGTAATTAACCTCATTTATTCTTCAATTTTTTTGTACATTATGGAGGGACCATTGTACTTTTTAGAGATTTGAGTCTCTATATTTGCTTTTGGGTCTCCAAATATAGAGACTCATACCTCCATTTTGGTCTCCAAATCTCTAAAAAAGATGGTGGGTCCCTCCAAAAAGTACAAATTTTTTTATAAAAGAGAGATCCAATTACAAATTTTCCCCTCTATATATCACATCCGATCTCTAAAATAGAGTTTTAGAGCTTGGTTGCGGATAAAAGAGTTTAGGTGGTTGTTCAATTAGCATCTATGAGAAGTTATGGAGTCGCATATGACTTTTAAATTGGTTGTTTACATTCAATTGGTTTGTGGGTTGATTTTTTGGATCTAGTTGTTCAAATTTTTTGGGTTAGGTTTTCAATTATTTATGCGTAGGGTGTTCAAAAAGGCTTAAACTAAAAGAAAACTAAAAATACTACTGTATTATGTATTTTAAGAAAAAAAAAATTTGGGTGGTCAATTGACAACCCAAAGGCTCATGTGGAGCCGCCGGTGGGTCAGAGTGAGTTTTCCTTAAAAAGCCCGTCTATAGCTTATGGTTTTTAAATAAGTTATTTCTGTTATTTGGACTTTTACTTTAGGTATGTGAAAAGGATGATATTTCTCGAAATTCATATTTTTGTGGGCTTTAGACAAAAAAAAAAAAAAGTGTCGAAGATTGCTGAACATGATTACTATCGTGGTCTGAACAAGATAATGTAGAAATGTGTGTAGCTTATGATTGCTGCTGTATTTTACCAGAATTGTCGAGGACTTGAGTTAACTTCAACTATTGTACTATCATGCAGTTAAGAGCTGAGGGATGGAATGTAGGGATTTAACGAAAACTATTAGGGAAAATGTAAGGCACATGAAAAGTTACCAAGAAAAAAAATAGGAAACTGCACGGGAAAAAAAATACGGCCGAGCTTCCTTTGGTTTGGCAAGTCCATGCTCAAAACATATACTTTGTCAGCCGAACGAATCTCAGCCGTCCGGTGCAGTTTCCTGTTTTTTTTCTTGGTAACTTTTCCTATATTGTACTGGGGCTCAAACTATTAATGGTGAGGATAAGTCGTAGGTGTGTAAGTCCAATAGACCGAGCTTCCTTTGGTTTGGCAAGTCCATGCTCAAAACATATACTTTGTCGTGTATCCTATTTTAATGGCACTGTAATTTTCGATATTTCTTTTTAGAGTGTCTGTTTAGGTGTGGAAAGGAATCGTCCAAATATGTTTTATTTTTATTTTTGAGTGCGGTAGTTTTTAGTCAAGACGGATTGATCATCTTGAAGGAAAAAGTAATATGCTCCAAATTTGGCTCGAGCATTTCAAGGCGTTCTGGTAGCAAAACAAACTGTTTAGTTTTGCTGGATATTTGGCTTGAGCAAAACGACTGGCAAAAAGGCCCGATTCAGCAACTATAAAATCTGAGCGTTAGGGCTTTTATCATTAACCACAACAGCCATATTTCGACCCATATACTTTCTCTCTCCGAAAAAATCACTTTTGGGTGCTAGGGTTCATGAACTTTGAAGATTCGTGAAGGCTATCGAATGCCGTGAGATCAAGATCATCTTCAAAGGGTTTCTTTGTTTTGCATCTTGGAGTATAGATACACTATATGTATCACTGAGCGGTAAAAACATCTCCAAGAGGTTTCAAGACTTAATTCATCATCATCAACAAGTTTGAGAAAAGTCCTTCGGTGGATTCCGGGAGGCAAACGGAAGGCTTGTGGATTCAAGGCAGCGGCAGTCAAAACACTGGGTGTGGTGAACGTGGATTCGGCAAGTAGATCTTAGGCTCGATTGTGAGGATTCTAATCGTAGGTAAGATTGCTTGTATTGAGTATAGTGTTTTTGATTCCTTCCCGTGGTTTTTTACCTATTTAGGGTTTTCCAAGTATATCTTCGTGTTCTTCGATTGTTTGTTTTCCGTTGTTTGATTAATTGATTTTTATTAGTGGGCTGATTTTTACAAAAGATTAAAACATAGAAAATCTATATACCTAGGCAAGCTAGGGTTTTTTCAAGGTGCCGTTTGCTTTTGAGTGGCTTTTTCTCCAAAAAAAAAAATCGAGTTTCAATAGTAGTAATTTTTTATTTTTTCGATTTCTCTTGTCGAGACGAATCAATAATTCACAATAGTTTGATGTAAAACGAACAAACGCGGAAAAAAAATTGAATAAAACAAAACCCAAAAAACCTAAAAAGCCTATAAGAGAAATGGCACTGCATTATCCTAGCATACCCACATCACCACTTAACATTACAAACCATTCTTGGACAAATGGAGCACTTCCAATAAGGCATATCTAAACTCCATTTTAGAAAAGTTAAATAAAAAAATTACTCTATCCATCCCGAATTTCTTATCAACTTTCACTATTCACGACACCTCAAAAAATTGTTTAAATTTTCAAATGTATGATGTTATATATATTGAGTATGGATCTCGCTTGATCTCGATGAGTTCTATTAAACCAAATTGAAAAATTGAAAAAAAAAAATTAAATAATTGAAAATGGCACGCATGCACGTAAATGGACGAGAAATTCGGACACAGGGAGTATTAGCTGTTAATGTTTTGCAATTTGATGATCACTAATGCAAGAGAGGAAAAATATCTGTTTATAGAATCAAACATTCGGACAGAAGTCTTTTATGTAAACTAAATTTACAGGATCTAGAATTATCATGAATTTTCACAATACCTGAACATAATGCGGAAATACATAAATATAATTAACATACCTGAACCCATTAGATGGATCCATGTTAGACCCTAGAGTTAGCTTGAACTCTTTGGAGAAAGATAGTTTCTCTCCCTTCACCCTCGACATCTTTAGATCAGGCTAACAGAAAAGGGATGGGAAAAGCCTGAGAGGTAAAAAACACTCATAGGCAGGGAGAGGACCTCTTCCTCATACATATACAATTATTCTCATCTACCCATCAATGATGAGAGTAAGTAGGAGAGTTGCAGCCCATTGCTCTCCCATCCGGATCTCACCTAAACATTATAGTGATAATGGAGATGGCTGGCAACCCACTTCACATTAATTATCATGTGGGTCATACAGAAAAATACTTACATTCTCCCACTTGGCCCATATGATAACTTACGTTAGTGCTTGACACGGTAACATTAGGCGCACAATAATCCGTATTTAGCCTTGCTTTAATCAATTAATTACAATCATAATACTATAATTAAACAAACTGCTAATGTGAGTCATAGCGGTTCTACATCAATATATATGTGACATAGTTCCTTCTATGCACCACAACACTGGCAACTTGTCTAATAAAGCAATAAATATGGAGTATACTTTATAGGTCCACAATAATGTCTTTTGTCAAAGACTATTCCTGTTATTCATCGTTCACAAATATGTACGTACACTTAATTAACAGGAACAATATCAGAAACACTTTATTGAGATCTCTCAAAGTGTCAGATAACATCATCATCATAATGCAGTCCATAAAACATAAGTTATTATTACTGCAGGGTATGCACAAGACTCCTTCGGTTAACAAATCTCTTTAATGTCTTTGCATTAATCCCTTCTTGGGTGGATCTGCAATCATTAGTTGGAACTTAACACCTTCCAATGACACTACTTGTTTATGAAATTCTTCTCAGAGAAGAAATTAGTTGCGGAATCATAACTCTTAGCGACTTGATAATAGTGTCGACAACCTCAAATCCTAAGATAAATTTCCCAACTGCAATCCATAAAGTGTAGCCTCAAAGCATGCCACATTTCAACAAACTAAATGGATGAAGCAATGATAGTTACTTTAGACCTTTGTTTGCTCCTTCACATAATAGGAGCAAGTAATCAAAAGTATACTTTCTGCTATCAATGCATCAAACAAAATCTAAACCTGAGTAGCTAATACACTCAAGATTAATAGACATCTTAAATGTGAGCATATAATCTTAAATTTCGAAATAAAAACTTTTAAGTGCAAACAACAAAGATCACTACTGACTAGTAAAATAGTGTGATCAGACAAAAACATAAATACAAACTTACTCCCACTGCCCTTTAGATTTATACACTTGTCAATGGTGGTTTCTGTAAATCCAATAATAGTATCATTAAACTTAAGATACCATAGTCTTAAAACTTTATAAAGCCCATAAAATAACTTTTAAGTTTATAACCAAACGCTCATTTACCTCAATGAGAAACCTTCATATAGACTTCATAATCTGAACCCTTATTCGGAGAAGATTATATTTACGTCCTTTTAGTGTAACTCCAAATCATTAAAAGTTACACTTACCCATATAACATTCTTGTAGATACATTACATAATCATTCAAATAGCAAATCTCATGTTCATTTGAGATATTCTTAATGCTATCTTTGTAATTGTTCTACAGATTCTTAATAAGTGACAATCTCATTCTAGAGTGATTGACAATTATTTTGTTGTTCCATGGCTTTATGTTGCTGAACAACTAAAAGAACAACAACACCAATCTATCTTAAGAGTTGAGTAACTTGTACCTTAACTCTTGAATTACCACTCTACATGGCATATCGCTCCCACTGATTTCACCATTCATGAAGAATCTCAATGATCAATTTCTATAATTCTCATTCTTTTCATGCGAATTAGAAATTCTAAACATCCTAAACTCGGTTTCCTTCTTATACATAGTCCAAAAGGTATTTAAGACTGTCTTACTGAAAACCTGAATTTAAGCAGTCTTAAAAGCATTTTTTTTTTTACCTGTGACTTTGACATTTATTTTCTATTTGCCTTTCTACCCCAATAATGCACACCTTGTGAGCATCTATCCATTGACATCTTTCATGCAATAGAAGAGTTAACATAACCTGAAAAGTCATCTATTAGTCATAACAGAAGTCTCTCCCACGAAAAATGTAATGTAAAAGATTCATGTCTATATGAAGCACTTTAAGAAGCCCGTTATCCTTGTGATTAACCTTTAAGTGTATTTGGTTTGCTATACTTAATGCAAACGACATACAAGGAGATCAATCACTTCCTGAAATGATTTTTCAATCTTTCATGTCACAAGATGAATGACCATTCATGAGACTATATTCCACACTAACATTAAGATGCAAGACAAGTAGGATTTTTTCGATAAACGGTCATCAAACTTTAGTTTGTGCAAATCATCGAAAACAAAAATAGGTATTTTTGACCTTAATAAAATTTTATTTTCCCAACTATCAAAATCAAGATAGCATGAATTCATGAAATAAGCACAAATGATTACCAACTTTTAAATACTCACAAAATCCCTTCAATGTAAAATTCTCCAAAAACAAAAAAACGTTCAAGGAAAACATTTTGCTTAATGCTTTAGAAATGTGGAATCTTTCTCCGCCTAGTGTAAATAAGTAATAGCTCATAATCAAGTCCTTCGATATTTGAAAGAACTCTAATAAGGTAGAATAGATTCGAAACATACAACTTAAGATACTTCTCGTTCTTTTCGGATCATTCCTACTTTTATGACAAACTTTCTGATAATATCTCAACTATTTACAGAAGGACATATATCGTTGTCTTTTCCATTCTTTTTAGTCTAGGATCATTAGGAGAGCACCATTTGGTGTTTTACTTCACGTCTCATTTAGGCTTCCTCTACGTTAGTTCTCATGTACTTAAGCTGAGTAGCTCAATACAACTTTTCAATAGCATTCTCAAGCATCACACATACAAAAAATGAACTTAATCGTGGTGAGTTTAACCATAATGTCCATAAAATGGACTTGCTTAATATCTCACTTTTATAGAGATTATGAATCCTTAAAACATTATCAATTTGGTAAAAACAAACTTGATAATGTACATAGTAAACATTTGCATGAAAATAAGACCTAATTAGCCCTATTAGTTTCAATTCATACTTTACCAAAGTAAAATTAATCTCATTTTAATTTACCCAAAAAAAAAAATTAATCTCATTTTGCCTTGTTCAAACTAGTATAATATTTCTCAAAATAATACTTTATCAAGATCTAGTATACAAAAGAAAACTAGTCCTGTTCTTCCAAATATGAGAAATTCATTCATTTGAAATTGTAGAGAAACAAACAAAGCATGGAGATGCGAAGTAAACGTAATTGTTGATGCACACATAAACATATGCTCACTTCAATTATGCTTTGAGTTCGATAATTTGACAATAAGTCATCACAATAATAAATAGTACCACCGTGATCTACCTTTGGGAATAATCTAATGGGATACTATTAGCAATTATGGTGATTCGTGGTCACCAATAGAACTAATTGTCAAAATATTCAAAATTAAGTAGGGCCGTAACCTTTGGGCCGTACCAATCTTAATCGTGAATATCTAAAGCAATTATCCTATTCCAATTTCCTAATCGCCTAGAAAAGGTGCACCTTTGGGCCAACCTAATATCCTTGTGATTAGAAATTGCGATTTGCAAAGTCATTATTTTAACACATGGGAGGGGTATTAAAATTCTGTAAAATGATTGTACGTCTACAAATCATTCCGGATAGGTCACTTTGGCGACTACCATCCGTCTCATAATGTAGGTGACAAATCAAGATAATAACTTTTTGCACGAACATTGAGTGATTCATAAAAAATCACAATTTTAATACCTGATCATAATAGGTATGAAAAAAATCATAATTTGAATAACATCTATCAAGCATGCCGGTTGGATCGCTTTGGCGACTACCACCGTATCATTATATAGAGTTAAATCCATAACGTGGCTTTCTATGGACATTAGGTGAAAATTGGATTATTCACAGGGAAAGTCTCATCATATGATTTGATATCTAATAGCCATAATGATTTGGTCACTTTGGTGACTACCAAATCTCTCAATATATAGATTCAAATCAAGAATGTAACCCTTTATGGTCATAAGGTGAATAACGAATTATTCACAAATAAATTCTATAACATGACTAGATATCTACAAACCGTTATCATTGGGTCACTTTGGTGACTACCACACCTATTATAATGCAGATTACCAGTCAAAATAATTTATCACTTCATAAGTGACTGGTAAGTCATTTGCAATTATTCATCACAATACATATGATCCAACATAAATACTCGCAGGATCAAAAGGTGAATACCAAATCAATTCGGTATTTCCATTGTCATAATACAAAAATCAACCCTTGAATCATAAAAATTCTCTTTATTGATTGTAAATCTATGTCATTCCGGATGGGTTACTTTGGTAGCTACCAACCGAGTCATAATATAGATTACAAAGCAAGATAATGATGCTGACGTAAAACATGATATGTCTTTACACAATCAGACACAGTAACTTTCAATTCAACAAGCATCAATCAATAATTTCAATAAACAGATTCATAAAATTGCTCTTCTATCATCAGAAATATGCTAACAATAATTATATGTACTTCATATTACAACTGCCTTATCAAGATCTACCTACCGAACAAGTTGTACACGATATGCATACATGTTCATGAACCACCAGAAATCTACTCATGATCAATTACTATTCACGTGATTGCAAAAGAACAAAGGTTATTGAGTTTAAAAATCACAGGTGTCATGGTTAGGGGAAATACTCCTTTGGAGTGTCATCTTTCCTTTATTGAAAACCATGTGCTAACTCATAACCAAAGCAAAAACAGTAATGGCAGTCTGACCATTGGCAATTAAGTTACACTAAAAACAAGAGAAGTTATTACTCTACTTCGGCTTCCAAAGAAAGTGTTATCTATAACACTAGACTTCTCTTACCATTTGATATCCAAGAGTTTCCCACAAACAAATAAAGGGATAAAGAAAAAACAGTGAGCAGCAAGCCGGGAACCCCTTATGCGCCACCAACTGTGTGTCTACAATACCTCGAGTATGCATCAAATAGAATTTGAGGATAAAAATTCTGTGATTCAAGATGGGTCCGCAATTCAGTGATCCAAGGTGTGTTTTATTCTTTCTATATCTCATAACCTCCGCAGTTCAAAACTGAACCAGGGACGGCTATGTATATATATACACACACTCTTGTACATGGATCCTTATGTAAAATCCTTCTACAGTGAAAACTTCATAATTTCTTTCATGGAAAAAACACGATAATTCTAACTGTGCTCTGATACCACATGTAAACTAAATTTACAGGATCTAGAATTATCATGAGTTTTCACAATACCTGAACATAATGTGGAAATACATAAATATAATTAACATACCTGAACCCATTAGATGGAACCATGTTAGACCCAAGAGTTAGCTTGAACTCTTTGGAGAAAGATAGTTTCTCTCCCTTAACCCTCAACATCTTTAGATCAGGCTAACAGAAAAGGGATGGGAAAAGCCTGAGAGGTAAAAAACACTCATAGGCAGGGAGAGGACCTCTTCCTCATACATATACAATTATTCTCATCTACCCATCAATGATGAGAGTAAGTAGGAGAGTTGCAGCCCATTGCTCTCCCATCCGGATCTCACCTAAACATTATAGTGATAATGGAGATGGCTGGCAACTGGCAACCCACTTCACATTAATTATCATGTGGGTCATACAGAAAAATACTTACATTTTACTCCATTTTTTTTCCACAATCATTCGGGCAGCAGCATATACAGTTTAACAAAGCCAATGTGCTTTGGAGATGCAATACGTGCTTTACTTCCTTTGCTCAGTAAGGTTTTGCCAATGGTTAAACTCCATCCCTAAAGCCCACATCATTACCAATTAGAGATGGAAATTTCCCCATATCTAGTGGATACCCGCTCCGCTTCGCCTATATAGAGGTAGGAGTAACCCTGAATTTTTTCCCAATAGGAGCGGGTATGGTATGATATGAAGAAAATCCGCTCGGGTATGGAGCGGGTATGATTTTGTAATCCCCATCCCCGAATACCCGTACCCGCCCTTTACCCTCCCCGTACCCAATTATACATACTACATATACTACATATAAATAAGAACATACGCATAAATCTTGAGTATAGTTATAGTATATGTAAACAATTATTTCTTTAATTAACAAATCTTAACGATTACTATCATAATAGACTACTTAATATTCAAAGAAGATCAATTGAGATTATATTTCTAAATATAAATATAAATTTATTTTCAATCTTGAATTGTTTATTTTTTTGTTTGGAAATGGGTATATTTGGGGAAGGAGGTGGGTTTGGTTCTTTATCTAATATCCCCAATGGGGATGGGGGCAGGGATGGCGAAAGACCCTCCAATCGGGGATTGGATATGAAATAGAATCCTCCGATCCATACCTTACCCATTGCCATCCCTATTACCAACATCAACAACTACCACATCATTACACATTTTATATCAAGCATTTTTACAAGCAAATTGCACAAGATACATACCAGGTTTCCTATCAAATGATTTTGTTTGTCTCCCGAACACGTCTTGGTGTCCAAATTGTTTTGACGGAGTGTACGAAAATCATAGCCAACTTCTGGGCACCATGATTGTGGGCACGAGTAGGAATTTGTAGCTGCTCGTAGTTCAGTTATCTAGAAGCATCATACAAAGTCATGCCAACACTCACAGAGAGATTAAGACACCTCACATAGGTTTCAACCATTGGAATCCGAATCCCATCAACACAATCAAGCAAGGCCTCCTGCAGTAAATCACAGGTTTCTGAGGGCCAATCACCTCTTTAGTATGAATACTCCTAGTCCTAGGTAAATAGAATTCCGAATAAAGCTTAGTCTGAGTAAAGAAATCAATTGTTCAGAAGGTTGAGAATGTCCCTTTGCAGGGGCTATTAGAGTATGCCTTTATTTATTTATTTATCAACAGATTGGTTGGTTTGGGGAAGGAGTGATAGGTGCTCAAATGCACCTATCTAAGCTCCTTAACTTGTACTTTGCATGTCCATTAATCATGTTATTTGGTGCGTTTTATGTAGTTGTGGTGCTTATGGGCCTAAGGAGTTGATGTTCGCATAAACGGTGAATTCGGAGGATGTTTGGAGCCTTGGAATGCATGAAGAGAGGTTGAGGACTGACCAAGACGTGCAAGTTAGCATTCAGCGAAAACAGTCCTGACCAAGTTCAGGTCGGTCAGGACCAACTCAGCAAGTCATAAGCTCTGAAAAATTGGCCAGGACCATATCACAGCGGTCCTGACCGTCGGGGCTGCTACATCTAAATAAAGTCGGCATGTCTAGTACAATTGGAGGGACTTCTCTATAAATAGGGACGTGCTAAATAGGTTTTGAGTGTTCCATTTTTGCTCTAATACTTTTGAGAGGCTACTTTGAGAGAGAAAACTAGGGTTCTTCATGTTCTTCGCGTGTTCTTCAAATCAAAGCATGTCGATCATCTCCATGGCCAGCTAAACCCCTTCTCTAGGGGGAGGATGAAGCTCTACACCAAGTAACCTAGTTTTTCTGTATAGATTAGGGTTTTTATTCGAATTAGATTATATGTTCAGAACCCGATTTTATGGAATTAAATAGAATCGCTTTACTTCTTCCAATGTGTTGAGTATTTGTGCACCGGTTTTCAAATACCGTTCATATAATTGTTTTCATTGATGTATTTGGAGTTCTGAGATGGATTATGCTTGTGAGACGGATCGTGCCGCAATTGTGAGACGGTCCATGCCGTGGAATAATCCATGCCTTTTAACAATCACAAAATTCTCTTGATGATTATCGTTAGGGTTTGCAAGCCCTAGCAATAATCCTTTGCGATTTGAATATTAATCCTATCTATACAATGCTTGGTTATGCGGTAAGGGTGGATTCGAAACCCTAGATCTTTTCCCAATCTGTTTCTCCTTTTAGTTATTGCGCACTTTAGTTTAATAATTTCACAAACAATCAAACCACTTTTTACTGAATTAAATTAGGAATAATTGAAATTAACGCAACTCAGCCAATTTGTCTCCGTGGATCGACACTTGGACTTAACCGCTATTCTTCGGGATATTAGTTAATTCCCTGTTTTATAAATTATATTTTTTGTACGAAAACGACCTATCAAATTTAGGCGCCGTTGCCGGGGACAATTTGCACGGTTACTTAATTTCGATTAGTTTTTATTTTAGTTCATAGCTTAGGACTCTTTAATTTTTGTTTGCTAGTGATACGCAGGTACAGGTTGTGAGGCACTCCAATAAGCAGGTTCTAGCAGTGAAAAGCGTTACCGTGATACAAAAGCGATATCGTTACTCACTGTAAGTCTGTTTTTCTTTCAGTCTACTTGAATCTGCGTATGTTTGGTCGTCGGTCTCTGCATCCCAAACGTTTACCACTTAATCTGGAAATCGGAAAAATAAGTAGGGTTAAGAGTGATACCGATTTAAATACAATAGCAGACCAAGTAAATCAAAATGGGGCTGGAGAAGTAGTTCCGCTGCACACACACTTCTTGCCCTCGGCCTACACCACACCATCATGCATTGTGTTGCCACCGTTCACGGCCACCCACTATGACATTAAACCAAGCATGCTAAATGCGTTGCCCAGTTTCTATGGGCGCCTTAACGAGGATCTGTACCAGCATATTGATGAGTTCATAACCATAAGCTCCACACTTCAAATTTTTAATTTCCCAATAGAGGTGCTTAGGTTAATTTTGTTCCAATTTTCATTAAAGGAGCATGCCAAGCATTGGCTTCACACCTTACCCGCGAACTCCATTACCGCCTAGGGACAACTGACGGATGCATTCCTTAAGAAATATTTCTCCATAGGCAAAACGACTTAGTATCGGAAACTGATTACTTCGTTCCGACAAGCTGACAATGAGCCTTTTCATAAGGCCTGGGAGAGATACGGTAATATCATTAGGAAGAGATAGGGCAACCATCGCTAGTGGTTCTTCAAAGCCGCGAGGTTTGTATGAGTTTAGACCCTCTAACGAACTCGTGCTCAAGGTTGACTCTCTCGCCGAAAAGCTTGACCAATTTCTAAGTTTGAGCTCGACTCCTGCCCCGCCTCTTACCTTTCAGGAGGCATGTGCTCTGTGCGCAAGTCCAGCCCATTACGTTACCGAGTGTCCAATGAGAGACCAATTTCTAGGTTTTGCGGAAGAGCAAGTTCACGCTGCTCAGGGGTACTCTAATATGCCAAGTTTTCCCAAACCGGGTGATCCATCTTCCAATACTTATCACCCGGGATATAGGAAGCATCCCAACTTGTCATGGCGACAGCCAAAGGACAACACCCTAACCCCATAGTCTAGGCATGGTCCACACCATATAATCCTGCGGCCTACCAACAGCCCCCTCCTCAGCAGCCACATGCCCAACCCTCGAGGGACTCTTCTCTTGAGGATAAGGTTCTACAAGCCATTGAGATGATGACTGCGATGCAACAGTAGGTGAATTCTCACACACAATCCATCTCACGCATAGGGACTCAACTGGGTCAGTTGGCTAACACCATGAATCATAGATAGGATGGTAGGTTGCCTAGTCAGCCGGTTGGCAACCCAAGAGGTCAAAACCAGTGTGAGGGTAATCAAGGGACTGGGAATTTCCAATAGGCGAATGTTCTCATGTCCCTTCGCAACAAGAAAGAGGTCGAGACCCGACCAGAGAAGCCAAAAATCAAGGAGCACCAAGCTCCCTCCTCCCCATCTGATTCCGGGGAGGAGAGTTTGCATAGCAAGGGGGCAACCCCTCTAGTCACTACTTCACCACCTATTGCCACAACCATGGGCTCCACGACACCACCGTATGTGCCTAAAGCCCCATTCCCTGCTGCTCTAAATGGGCCATCTCCCTATGCCAAAAAGCCCACATCTATGGAGGATACTCTTGAGATATTGAAACGCGTGGATATCAACATCTCCCTCCTAGATGCCATCAAGCAAATCCCAAATTATGCCAAGTTTCTAAAGGACCTTTGCACTCAAAAGCGGAAATCTCGGACAAATGTGTCCAAAAAGGTCCTTCTCACCGACCAAGTGAGCTCTGTTTTTCAATCCATCACTCCCCCTAAGTTGCAAGATCCGGGCACACCTACCATTGCCATTATCATTGGTAGTCATGTCATTGAGCGCGCATTTTTGGACTTGGGGGCTAGTGTCAATTTGATCCCTTACTCGGTGTACGAACAATTAGGACTTGGAGAGTTGAAACCCACGACGGTGACCCTACAATTAGCAGACCGATCTATAAAGGTACCGCGTGGTGTAGTTGAGGACGTTCTTGTCAAGGTTAATGATTTCTACTTCCCTGTTGATTTTATAGTCCTTGACACGGAACCGGTGAACACCCTTAGACAGCAAACACCTGTTATACTTGGCCATTCGTTATTGGTGACGACCAACGCTAATATACATGTGAGGAGTGGGGAGATGGAGGTCACCTTTGGTAATATGACCCTAAAGTTTAATGTCTACAATACTGCGAAACAACCTAAAGTGCAGGAAGACTGCTTTGCAGTCGATGTTATCGAGGACTTCGTTGAGGAGGCCCTGCCGTACATTCTGACTGATGACCTGCTGGCCGCATGTTTGGCACACTTTGGGTATGAGGAGTACGATATTGACCAGTCCATTGCGAAGGTGAATTTATTACTCAATAGTTCACCGCCGAAGTGGGCAGCGCATTTTGAGTCTTTGCCTCCCCTCTCGAAGGAGACAGCCCCTCCGTCTCTAGAGGTTCCTCCAAAGCTTGAGCTTAAGCCTCTCCCGGCCAATCTCAAGTATGTGTTTTTGGGTGCCGAGGACACCCTTCCGGTTATTATAGCATCTAACCTTTCTGCTTCGCAAGAAGGTCGGCTTGTTGAGGTGTTTAAAGAGCACAAGGGTGCTGTTGGGTGGTCTGTGGCAGATTTGAAGGGTATTGATCCCTCCGTGTGCATGCATCACATTAATTATGAAGAGAATGCTAAGCCCTCACGAGAGATGCAACGGAGGTTGAACCCAAACATGAAGGAGAAGGAGGTGGTGAAACTCCTCGATGTGGGTATCATATACCCCATCGCTAACAGAAAGTGGGTGAGTCCCACTCAAGTGGTGCCTAAGAAACCGGACATCACTGTTGTTGAGAATGAGAGAGGAGAGAGAGTCCCGACACGCCTAACTATGGGGTGGCGTGTTTGCATTGACTACCGAAAGCTTAACTCCATGACTAGGAAAGATCACTTCCCATTGCCTTTTTATTGACCAAATCCTAGAGCGGCTCGCAGGCCAAAGCTACTACTATTTTCAAGATGGCTATTCCGGATACAATCAAGTGCCTGTTGACACCGCAGACCAAGAGAAAACTACATTCACCTGTCCCTTTGGCCCTTTTGCTTATCAGCGTATGCCGTTAAGCTTGTGCAATGCACCTGCTACCTTCCCGCGGTGTATGATGTCCATCTTTTCGGACATGGTGGAAAAGTTCCTTGAAGTCTTCATGGATGACTTTTCTATTTTTGGAACTTCTTTTGAGAATTGTCTCCACAACTTGAGCAAGGTGCTTGAGCGTTGTGTGGAGAAAAGTCTAGTGCTAAGTTAGGAGAAGAGCCATTTTATGGTTCAAGAGGGAATAGTGTTGGGCCATGTGGTATCCAAGAGGGGGATTGAAGTTGACAAAGCCAAAGTCGACTTAATCTCGAAGCTTCCACCCCCCTCGTCTGTTAAGCAAATTCGGTCCTTTTTAGGACACGCAGGCTTTTATCGCCGCTTTATTCGAGACTTTAGCAAGACTGCTAAACCCTTGTGCAATAAGGCGTGCATGACGGCCTTTGTCACCTTGAGAGATGCCCTGTCCTTTGCACCTATTATGCAGTCACCCAATTGGTCCTTACCGTTTGAGATTATGTGTGACGCATCTGACTACACGATCGGTGTGGTCCTTGGCCAACGGGGTGACAAAATTCCCCATGCTATCTACTACGCGAGCAAGACCCTCTCTGATGCTCAATTGAATTACACCACTACGGAGAAGGAATTACTCGTAGTAGTTTTCGCGCTCGACAAGTTTCGGTCTTACCTCCTTGAGTCTAAGGTTGTCGTGTTCTTTAACCATGCCGCTTTGCGGTACTTACTTTCTAAGAAAGATGTGAAACCTAGGTTGATTCATTGGATTTTGTTGCTACAAGAATTCAATTTTGAAATTCGGGATAAGAAGGGTTCCGAAAATTTGGTAGCTGACCACCTGTCTAGGATCGTAGTTGACTCCACTTCTGACACGACACCTTTGCATGACTCATTCCCTGATGATCAACTTTTTGCGGTGTCGCAAGTCCGACCCCCATGGTATGCCAACATTGTTAATTATTTGGCCACTGGTGAGATTCCTTCGCATTGGTCCCGTCTCGATAAGGACCGATTTTTTTCGCAACTAGGGCATTATTTATGGGAGGACCCGAAGCTCTTCAAGTGTTGCGCGGATCAAGTGATCCGGCGTTGTGTCCCTAAATGTGAGTACCATAGTATTCTCACGTTTTGTCACACTCTTGAATGTGGGGGGCACTTTAGTGGGAAGAAAACAGCAGCCAAGGTGCTACAGTGCGGCTTTTATTGGCCGTCTTTGTTTAAAGATGCCCACGAGTTTTGCAAGACATGTCTTCGGTGCCAACACTCCGGAAACATGTCTCGCCGAGACATGATGTCGTTAACCTCGATTTTAGTAGTTGAGATATTCGATGTGTGGGGGATTGATTTTATGGGACCATTCCCTAACTCATTTGGGAACGCGTATATTTTGGTGGCAGTGGACTATGTCTCGAAGTGGGTTGAGGCTGTGGCATCCAAAATGAATGACTACAAGGTTGTGGTCGCATTCCTTAAGAGTAACATCTTTAGCCGTTTTGGTTGCCCGAGAGCAATTATTAGTGATGAGGGCACCCATTTTTGCAATAGGCCCTTCGCGGCACTAGTAGCTAAGTATTCAATCATGCACAAGGTGGCGATACCTTATCATCCGCAAACTAGTGGCCAAGTTGAGGTTTTGAATAGGGAGATTAAGAAAATCTTAGAAAGGACGGTTAACACGACAAGCAAAGATTGGTCTACAAGACTGGACGATGCGTTGTGGGCTTACTGTACAGTTTATAAGACCCCTATTGGCATGTCCCCTTACAGGTTAGTCTTTGTTAAGGCATGCCACTTACCCGTTGAGTTGGAACATAGCGCATTGTTGGCCATAAAGAAGTTTAACTTTGATATGGCCGCTGCCGGGTCTCATCGTTGACTCCAACTTAGTGAGCTTGAGGAGTTGCGAAATGATGCATATGAGAGTGCGCGGATTTATAAGGACAAAACCAAAGCTTTTCATGATAAACACATTATGCGCAAGACCTTTGAGCCTAACCAAAAGGTGTGGCTCTTTAATTCTCGTTTGCGTCTCTTTCCGGGTAAGTTGAAATCAAGGTGGGATGGTCCTTACATTATTCATAAAGTGTTCCCCCATGGGGCGGTTGAAATACGCGATCCTCAAGCTGGTAAAATTACTAAGGTTAATGGTCAACGTTTGAAACCGTACGTGGATGGGATTGTTAATGAAGAGGTAGTCGAGGAGATCGACTTGGTGGATCCTGATAATTCAGATCGTTGAGCGTTCTTGACGTCTAGGAGACAATAAATCCTTGGAGTTTGCAATAACTCCAGTGTTAGCTGTGCCCGAATGGCTATTAATGGTCCGGTATAGCCACCTAATTTCTAGCCTTACATTTGTGTATCTGGATTTCAAACAATCTTATTGCCATGTCTCGGATAGTCATAAAGACGATTGGCTCTGATTTCTTCAATGAAAAACCTTGAGTAATTTAACCTGTTGAGTAATGATTTACCCGGGATTGTTATGATGACCTTCTCTACACAAATTTAAGTGAGAAATTAGGGAGAAAAGTAGTACCCGTGCCTTCCGCGTGAAGAAAGTGGTGGATTTCGTTGTCTTTGTACATGTTTTTGAATTATGATTTATGTTCTTGTTTCAATTATTTTTCGTGATATTTTTACGCTTGAGTCTTAGTTTCTTCAGGTTTGGAGTGAAAAATAGGTTGGAGGAAATAGCAGGAAAAGTTGTCCGGAGCAATAGTGCAAAACCATCCGGACCGGAAGCCCTTTCAATTTTAAAAAAAAAAACTGATACAGGCATTATGGTCTGGACCAAATTTCAAGTGGTCAGGACCGGATTTTCAGAGGGCACCAAAGCATTTTGGTCCTGACCATTTGCAGAGTCAATCAAAACCGATTCGACTTTGAAAAAAAAAAAAACCAACAGCTTAAGGCCGACTGTCCTTTTTCTTCCCCGCATCAACCTAACCTTTTCTCTCTCCTACCCACACACACTCTCTCTCTCTAAACCTCCCTATTTCTATCTTAGTTTCTGTTTTTCCCTTTCGTTTCTTTTCTTTGCATTGCATTGTGGGGACTAACACTCGCAGGTCATTATGTTCAAGTTGGGGGGTCATACCCCATGATCTTTTAGCCTGTTTCGTTCTCACTTCCGAGGTGATCTCGTTCCTTACTTTTCGTTCTTTGTCCAACATTTTAGTGTATGGCATTCAATGAGGACATTGCATGATTTAAGTTGAGGGGAGGGAACACTTCGTCATTCTACATACTTTCATTCTGCCTACTTATAGTCTTAAAAAAAAAGAACAAAAAAAAAATGGAAAATAGAAAAATTCTTAAAAAGTTGGATCATTTAGCATGGAATCTTGGGCTTGTGATGGACACTTGTGGCTTGATTGAGTTGAGATAAGCTGCTATTGCATTGACATGTCTTATGCCACCATAGTTCTGTTTGCTAGTCTGTTTTAAGGGATGCCTCATGGCGTTTAAGCATGACACAATTGCACCTCACGTTTGTTGGGCTTTGATCACTTGTGCACTAGGAATTGACTGCTATCGATGGCTATGATTAGTGATTAGTGGAGACTTATGCCCTTGTGAGCTTTTGTGCCTTAGCTTTCTTTTGGAGAGGTGTCACAATAACTCTTTGTTTGTCTCGGGAAGAAGTGAATTCGTTGTCAATCTCTTTATTTTTTTTTTGCAAAGTATTGGAATTGCATGGTTTGAAAATATCTTGGATTTGGTTTGTTGCATGGATGTTACACCCCTAGGAGACGATCTTGGGCATTTTCTTGCATGTTTGAACCGGTTCGTCTCTCTTGCTTACATTATCCCTTGCAAGCCATTTTGAGCCTTAAACACTTAGCCTTTTCTTTGTTAAACTCCACCTTCCATATTGTGTTTTGAGAAAGGCAATAGTGTAGAGGTATATGTAGACACCCCAATTTTGATAAAATTGTGCATTCCCAATGATGAAAGAACGCGGAATATACCTTGGAACGATCCCTCGGGTCAAAATAAATCAAAATAGCCAAACCCCAAAAAACTCCTGAACCGTACGGCCTCCCTTTCAGAACCGCATGGCCCAGAAATCTCTTGACACCGTACGGTTTCCATATCCACACCGTGCGGCACCTTTTGCACACCGCACGGTGTGTGTGTCCCATCTCCCTGATTCCCGCGTTCGTTCCAGTAGCTCAGAAACCGTGGCGTTCCGAACCTCCCAAATTATTTTTTAACGGTTTATGAACCTCCAGAATTATTTTTAATAGTTGTCAAACCTCCCGAAATTATTTTTAACGGTTTTCGAACCCTCGAAATATTTTCCCTCACTTTGCAAGAACATCGTTCGTTTTTCCCTCATTGAAAAATGAGGTGTCAACTTTCATTACGGCCCCGCCGAACTACGATTGGTCTGATCCTCACAAACGAGGTACGTAGGAAGCCTCGAGCTCGACCAAATTTCCTATTTTATTGTTTTCCGCACAGTAGTCAAATTGGGATGTCCGAATCTTCAACACGACTTACACCAACATGATGGTGACTGAGCCGCGTCGAAGAGGGGCAACTGTAGACACCCCAATTTTGATAAAATTGTGCATCCCTGATGATGAAAGAACGCGGAATATACCTTGGAACGATCCCTCGGGTCAAAATAAATCAAAAGAGCCAAAACCCAAAAAACCCCTGAACCGTACGGCCTCCCTTTTAGAACCGCACGGCCCAGAAATCTCTTGACACCGTACGGTTTCCATATCCACACCGTGCGGCACCTCTTGCACACCGCACGGTGTGTGTGTCCCATCTCCCTGATTCCCGCGTTTATTCCAGCAGCTCAGAAACCGTGGTGTAAGGTCCCGTAATTTTTCATAAATTTTCCGGAATAATGTTGGGTAAATGTGAGGAAATGAAAATTTAGTAAAAAGGGGCCGATGTGGGAATAATAGATAGCACAAGGGCCTTTTTAAAATGTTTTTGAAAGTCCAAGGGGTTAAGTGCAATGTGTGAGTGTGTTTAAGGCTGGTGTGGGAAGATTTGACAAAAAAAAAATCATCTCTCTCTCTCTCTCTCTAACAGCAGGCTAGCTCTCCCTCTTCTCTTTCTCAAAATTTCTTCACTTCTCTCTACAAAATTCACCTCCCTCATTCAACCTCTTCAAGATTCAACCCAAGATACTTGTTCTACGCATGATTTGGAGTCCGGGTTGCTTTGGAATCGCACCGGGAGCTAGATTTTTGTTGGGTTTGCTCAAGGAAGCTAGGGTTTCGATTTTTGCTTGAGTTGGAGCATAACCCATTGAG
>JAXBDA010001676.1:0-51447 GCA_036023075.1 Gaultheria prostrata
AGCAAACTGCTAAATTTCAGGCCAAAACCACTTGACGAACTCTTTGATTTTTTTTTTTCAAAGGTTTATCTACTATTTTAGTCCTTAGAAAATACACCAAGTTTCAATTTCGTCCTTACAAAATACTCCATTGTGTGTCAATTTCATCCATCCTTATAGTTTTAAACGAATTTCAAGTTTACCCTTCCGTCAAATTAATGACGATAAATGCTTATGTGGCAAATAGAAAATGCTTAAAATACTGGAAAAATACTTGAAATACCGGAAAAATGCTTAAAATACCGAAAGATGATTAATCTCCAAAAAAAAATGAGAAAATTTACAAAAAAAATTTAAAATACCATAAAAAAGTCATAAGACAGTTTATGAAATTTGTCTAATGACTATTGTTGGAGATTAATTATTCGAACCGACGAGAGGAATCAGAAAAGTATAAAAATATAGACTGAATTTAAAAAAAGTTCATATAAGACGATATTTTTTTTTTTAAACGACAATAAATTATTGAAGAAAACTTGACAATGGGTACATCAAGTTGGGGGAAGAAAAGAGAGGACTTCAACCAAGGTTGGAGAAATTAAAATATCCCTTGGGCCAAATCCGTCACTTTATAGCAAAACAAATACTGTAGCTATTTGGTATTTCTTCGTCTTTGAAAAATCTATTTGTCTAATTCGGCCCATATTTTATTGACGAGAGGAATTACTATTTTTTTTTTTGGATATAAAGTGTCGTCTTATATAAATTTTTTTAAACTTCGACCCATATTTTTATACTTTTTTGATTCCACTCGTCGATATTGATTAATCTCCAAAAAGTCATTAGACAAATTTCATAAACTTTTTGTCTAATGAATTTTTTCCGGTATTTTACAATTTTCGTAATTTTGTCATTTGTTTGGAAATTAATCATTTTTCTGATATTTTAAGCAATTTTCTGTTATTTTAAGCATTTTTCGTTTGCCACATAAGCATTGTCCGCCATTAATTTGACAGAAAGACAAAATTGAAATTCTTCTGAAACTATAAGGACGAAATTGGTACAAAATATTTTGTAAGGGCGAAATTAAAACTTGGTATATTTTGTAGGAACTAAAATAGGAGGTAATTTTAAACACAGAATTAAAAGACTGAGGACCAAAACGGCACGCGAATAATACTTTGAAAACCAAAATGTCAATAGGCCATTCAAAAATCCACAATTCACAGTAAAAATGCAAAATACAATCCATAGGCTCCCAAACGGGTCTTCAAGAAGTACTCCGAAAGAGGCTGATCTGGGGATTTATTTTTGTTTTCTATTTTTGTTGTTTCTTTCCTGTTGGTTTCTTTATCCTCCCCTGTCCGGGATCTGTTCCGGTTGAAGAGGCTCCGATCTGTGGAGCTCTTTACACCGACTCTACTCTCTAGGAGGTTTCGTCTGGACTCAGTGCATGACTAGCCAAGTCAATGGATAACCAAGTTTCCGAGGAGGGCTTGTCCCATTGGAGGACTCCGATTTGGTATTTATAGCCCGGGCTTTTCTGAGTAAATGGATTTATGTTTTAAAAAAAGAAAAAGAAGAAGTACTCCGAAAGTAGGAGTTGCCATGCGCATGCCATTGAGGCTCCACATCAGTCGCAACTTGTTCGGTAATGTTAAGATATCCTAGCCTCTAGATACACGCCACTTGTCCACCCCTCTCTGTCTCTCTCAACTCCGAATACTAGCAGTGTGTTTTTTGAGCTACCAAGAGAGAGAATTGGACAGTTCAGTGGCCTAATAAGACAACCAAAATGCTGCGGACAATATGCGGACACAATATTCACGTGGGATGAGATCCATACGTAGAGCCGTTCGTGGGTCTCACCCTCACGCGAGTATTATATCGGGTTATTGTGTTTAAATATTGTGTTCATAGCATTGTTGTACAAAAATCAAATAGGAGCACATGCTGGGTTACAGCTATTTATTTGAAAGCAACAGAACTCAAACTTAGAGAGAGAGAGAGAGAGACAGAGAGAGAGAGAATTTTTTCTATAACTGTTGGGTTTTTAATTGATTGTTTGATAATTGAAGGTGTGGAAAACATGGAAAGGTATGAGATTGTAAGAGACATAGGGTCTGGGAATTTTGGAGTGGCCAAGCTTGTTAGAGACAAGTGGACTGCTGAGCTTTACGCTGTCAAATTCATTGAGAGAGGCAACAAGGTCTGCTTCTACTCTCTCTCTCTCTCTCTGATCTTTAGAATCACAAACGCATGACCTGCTATGGATTTTAATGTTTGTTTTTTGGAGTGGTCATCTGGGTTTGTTGATTTCAATCTGGGTTTTATTTTGGGAATTGATCCTTTTCGGTTTGGACTAGCAAAGACGGTCATGATCTAGACCGTTCATTTGGTGCAATCAATAGTTTGAATTTGCTTGTCAACTGTTACTGACCAGAGTTGATGAGCAAATCCAAACCTTTGATATGCAAATGAACCGTCCAGATGTGACTGTCTCCTCCAGTCCATGTTTGGACCCGAGAGTATCCGGACCTTTATTTTTGGGTGGTTGATTTGGAGTGTTTTTATTTTATTAATTTGGCCAGATTGATGAGCATGTGCAAAGGGAGATCATGAACCACAGATCCTTGAAGCACCCCAACATAATTAGATTCAAGGAGGTATTGTATTAATATTAATGGAACATTGTTTCTTATCATGTTTCTATTCTATGCCACCATGAATTTGAATGACTTCTATAACTATTTAGGAGTATATGCTTAAACTTGTGTACGCTCATTAATAAAAAGCTCGTTTGAAGTCAGTTCGTTATGTAAAAGAATCAAGCTTAAATATTTTTTTAACCTCAGTTATACTTTTCAAACCAAATTTAACACGGATAAAAAAAAAAAAAAAAAAGCCCGAATTTAACAAATTACTGTGTGGCTCGTTTGACTTAGGATGTTTAAAATCAAGCTTACTCAAGACCGGTTAGTGCTCGGCTTGGTTAAAGCTCGTCTACATTTGGGTTGTTTCATGAACAAGCTAAACTTGAACAAATTTTTAAAGTTCGTTAAGTTTGATCTTTAAAAATAAACTGTTATGTTTTGTTCGATTCGTTTATCAGCCCTAGACTTCCATGACAAATGATGCAAAGAGTACATTCTGTGCTAACATCTTTAATACTGTAGCACATTCTTTAATTATTATACTTTCCATATTTTTGGATTTTTGGATTGGGTATTGTATTTCTATGCTTACATCCCCTAACGTGCAACCGCATTAGTAGTATCTTTTCTTGGGTGTGTCATCAAAGGGTGTAGGTTATTCCTATTCTGAAAATGAAATGGCCTTGCTCTCATATTACTACGTAGAAACTTTACAGCTCGTATGGTAGCCGGACTTGGGAGATTAATCAAGAAGGGGATAAGAAGAGGATATGGTTGAAGGAAGATTAGTTAGGAATGTGGATTATTTTATACTAGGGAGTTTGTAAAATTTTGGTGGATGATAAAAAAAAAGTGAAATCACTTGCCCTTAAAACTTCCTTGAAAATTGGGTAGTTGGGAATGAGACTAAGTATGGGCAGGGTATACCCTAACTATAAATAGTTCGACTGCAGAGAGACTATCGAGTGCCCTAGATTAGCTAATCTTGGTGTGTTTGCCTAACAAAGACCGGTTTAGTTTGTCCCATATTAGTTATTCCGGGCCAAATAGTCTACCCGGCTAACAAACATGCACTTAATCCAAACCAAAAGCTTAAGCTATTAGGTGGAGAGATCCTAATACTCTATTATGTCATCACTATTTCAATCCCAATAATTTAGGATTAGGACTCATTTTCTTGTAATTTTTCCATTAATTGTCTCACCGGAGTCAGACAGGTCCAAATGTACTTTATCTGGCTCAAACTTCAAAGTCAAAAAAATTTCATTTTTGTCTTTTAAATCTCTTCTTTGATTTCCTCTTTAATTGTGGTGGTATATTAAAGAAGCTGTGGGGTTGGATTCTCTATGGATAAGATGCCCATCTGCAATTTGGAGATGAATTGTTTTGCTCGCTTTTTGTGCTTTTTCTCTTTTTCTTACTTTTTAAGAATTTGAATTACGAAAATTCTCCAAAATGCTTAAAGTTGTGGATCCAGAAGATGCTGCCTTTTGATTCTTCCTTTTCTTTTGCTTTTCTCCACTGTGGTCCTCTGCTCATTTAGAGGACACGGCACCTTGACGCCTTTGTTCTTCCTTTTTATAGTAAGTATATGGTGTCCACTCGTTGCTATATTCTCAGCAACTTTGGATTAGCCAAATCTGTTACATCACTCTGCGAAGCGAAGTCCCACATCGCCTGGGTACCAAAATAATATGAAATATATAAGCGTGAGGGCACCCTCACTTCATGAGCTAGCTTTTGGAGTTGAGTTCTACCCAAGACCGTGTAACACAAGCTAATCGATTTGAGACTGAGGCATAATGACATCAAACCTGTGCAACAACTAAGCTGTACTTTTTAGATTTTTTTGATATTGTAGCAAGCCAAAAAATGACTTAACAAAGTCAATTTAATACTAACGGGTGGACCTGTTGTTATGATCCATATCTAAAAACGCTCAGAAGGGAATCTTTTGCATTGATGCAGGTCCTGCTAACACCTACTCATCTAGCCATAGTCATGGAATATGCAGCAGGAGGAGAACTTTTCGAAAGAATATGCAATGCCGGTAGATTCAGTGAGGATGAGGTAAATAAAATATAAAAAGACTGATTATGATGCGAATCTTACATTACTTATCCAAATTCTGGTGTTGTTCTAGCTTATCAAATATGTGATAAAAGCTCTAGTCAATGTTGATACCGAATCATTTGCATGTAACTTGATTGAGCGTTGGAAGATATTATTTGGTACTCCCAGTTGGTTGGTTGTCACTGTTGTTATATGGTTCCTAAATCGCGTGGTCATTTGGTTCAGGCAAGATTCTTCTTTCAGCAACTGATATCCGGGGTCAGTTATTGTCATTCAATGGTAAACAATCATACAGCCACATTGTTTTTTTTTTCATTTCTTGCTAAATAATTGTATGGTAGGCCTTGCACTTGAGGGTAATTTGGGATATCATTTTGGTGCAGCAAATTTGCCATAGGGATCTTAAGCTGGAAAATACACTCTTAGATGGAAGCTCAGCACCGCGTCTTAAAATATGTGATTTCGGCTACTCCAAGGTATTAACTCTACCAAAGCTTAATCACCAAACACAATACTATGGGCATTTGTCGATTTTTCTTTCTCACTCTTTCCCTTTCTACAGTCGTCTGTGTTGCATTCCCAACCCAAATCGACAGTTGGAACTCCGGCCTATATTGCTCCAGAGGTCTTATCAAGAAAACAGTATGATGGGAAGGTAAAAACTTATCTTGTTTTCTTTTTTTCTTTGTACACTTTGGGCCCTATTTCGTAACTTAACCAAAATGTTATATTTTGAGATCAATAGATTGCGGATGTTTGGTCTTGTGGGGTTACATTATACGTGATGCTCGTTGGTGCTTATCCCTTTGAAGATCCGGATGATCCGAGAAATTTTAAAAAGACAATTACTGTGAGTTCCGATCACTTGTAAAACGTCTGATAATTAACTTTCCGTTTGTCTTTTTCCTTTTCCTTTTTAGTTTATGATATAATTCATAACTTGTCAATGACAGCGGATACTTAGCGTGCAGTACTCAATTCCAGACTATGTCCGCGTTTCTATCGACAGTCGACATCTTTTGTCGCGGATATTTGTTGCCAACCCTGAAAAGGTTCGATGATCCTGAATCTCAACATGATTTCCTATGACTAATTCCATAGAAACAGAACAGAATGAACAGACACAAGATATGTGCAAAAACAGCAAAACCATAAAAATAAAGTATGTCAATATGACAAAAATGCCATCGCCATATTATTCGGGTGGAAGATTCTATACAAAATTTTGGGAGAATAGCGTACTTGTTCCTTCTACTTCTTGGTAATTTCTTTTTGCAAAAGTGTTGTCAATGCAGAGAATAACCATTCCGGAAATTAAAAAGCACCCGTGGTTCCTAAAGAACTTGCCCATAGAATTCATGGAAGGAGAGGAAGCTAGCTTGCAGAGGAACGATGCAGATCAAAAACCGTCTCATCAAAGCATGGAAGACGTATTGGCGATAATACAAGAAGCTCGGAAAGTTACTGAGGCTTCGAGAGAGGGAGGGCATTTCGTTGGAGGCAGCATGGATCTTGATGCTGATATAGATGATGACGATATAGATACAAGCGGAGACTTCGTCTGCACATTGTGAGTGCTAGTTTTTGTTATGGAAACTTAGCATTGTTGAAAATGCAATTGATGGTCAAGTTCAAGGCAATCTTTGCATTTCTATGGGAATCCATTTTCTAGTGTGTACATGTGCGTGGGGTTTGTTTTGTTCTTGTGATTTGGTAATCTATTAAGGGGCAATCTGAATTAAGATGCCAGGTTATCTCCTACTTCCTGGAATTTGAAGAATTCTCCATCGGCAATGTAGCTTTCTTACATTTTTTCAGGAAAAAATGAAGTTAATTTATTTAAAGGAAAAAAAGTTTTGGTTTTGTACTTTTTTTTTTTTGTAATTTATAGGAGCAAGGTTTTGTACTGTTCAAAACAAGAATTTATTTGGGAGTGTTAGTTCTGTCCTGGTGTGGTTTCCGCCACCACCTTTTGTGGGTCTTACCATGCATTCATTGATATAATCTGAACCGTTTGTCTTGTAGGGCCCGCAGATTAACTTGTCCATGTGTGATTTCCGCCACCATCTTTTGAGGGTCTCACCGTGCATTCATTGCTATAATCCAAACCGTTCATCTTGTAGGGCCCATAGAGTAACTTATACACATAAAAAATTAACTTGATCGGACATCGATCGAAAATTAAATTTTAGTTTATAAAATGGACGGCCTAACTCTGTCAATAGTTTTTTTAAGTCAAGCTGTCCATGGACGTCTATTTATAAATCAAACTTTAATTTTTGATATATCTATCGATGTGCCATCAAGTTGACTTTTTTGCGTAAATACATTAATCTGGTGGTCCTATAAGATGAACGGTTCAGATTACCGCAATGAATGCATGGCGGGTCCTTAATCTCTTTATATGGGGTTTCCACCTCAACCGGAAAGAACTTAATCTCTTTGGACTATGAAAAAATACATATGCGAAAGACGAATCCCACTCATACTCCATTTTTCTTAGATTTTTTTGATACCAGTACCGTATCATACCAATACTCGTACTCCTTTCACATGTATGAAGACCATTCAAGCCCTTGATCTGGATTGCATTTGTAATTTGAACGCATGAAGCCCAGATTACGCTCAACTGTAATCCCTTTCTTCTTTTTTTCCCACAAATTTGAATTCGTAACCCTCATTGTTTTGGTATTCCCCAAGTAATTGTCTAGATTATCGACAATGTCATATTGCATACCCTTAACTAGCTGAGGATTTGGATTCTTGGAATGTCCCTTTCCTCATTAAGCTGTGGAGACTCAATCTTTTCTTCTTTTATTACGATAGGATGTTAGTGTATTAGTCAAGTTAGATTCCTACAATAAGTATCGATGCTATTCTATCGGTTCGAATCCAAAATCTCCCAACACCTACATGTTGGTACATGACCAACTGAGCTAGAAACCCTAGTCGTGGAAACTCAATCTTGCAATGTCCATTTTCTCATTAAACTTTGGAAAGTCAATCTTGCATTATCATCATGGTCATTCAGAGGACTTCTCATCATCTTATCACTGCACTATGGACCTTGTTCCACCTCCTGTTCAGTAGGGACCTCAACTTTCTCTGGAGAGCTGAGTTGGTGTTTAACCCCACTTTCTTGTCCTAAGCTGCAAGTAACCGTACCATATCCGTACCCACGGGAAAAAATCGGTCCCAATTCGGAGCAAAATGAGCTGTTCGATTTGGGTACCCAGTGGTTCGGGGCAAATTGTCATCCCTAGCTGCAACTGTCTTTTTCACTTTCAACAATTCTGTGAACTACTCAGAGACTGCTGTACAAAACTGACCACTCCTTTGAATCCTTATCATGATCCAAACAGACCCATCTTATTAAGTACATATGTAAGACAAAAGAGTACCAAAATCTCACTAGTTACTTGTATAAAGATATTAATTTCAACAAACAAGCCAACAACGTTAAAATTTTCCCTTTCCCTCAATCCTCCAACAATATGTCAATGCGCCGGCCATTGACCACCCTACAATTCCTCCTGATCTCCCCAGGCCGGCCCGACTGCAAATCCCCCATCTTAATCATCCCTTCAACAAATGCCTTAAAAAACGCACTCTGATCAACACTAAACTCTTTCACATACTCTCTAGTTTCCTCATTACTAAACAGGGTTTCATCAGAATTCAAAAAACCTCTCCCCATAACCAAGTCCTTAAAATACTGATTATCGAATATCTCTGGAGTTGCATCCAAATCTCCAGTCACATTTTCATCCCCACTGAGGGGACAAAGGTGGTTCAGCTTTTCTCTGTATTTGGGCTCGATTGTCGGGTCGGGTTGGCCAGTGCCGGACTGGTTGTAGAGCCGGAAGACGATGGAGAAGCACCGGGCTTGGCCTATGGAGTGGGAGCCAGAAAGGGCAACAAGGTCTTTTGCGGAGAGGTTGAATTTGGTGAAGAGGGATAAAAGGGTGGTGGCATCGGCTCTTGGGCTTGGCATGATGTTGTCCGAGTCTACTTGGCTTGCTGTTAGGCTGTCTTTCCTCCCTAACTTCACTTCCCAATTGGGTCCTCCACTCTGACATTGAGACAAAACACAATTAGACAACAGAGATGTGAGGACTATGCGAACTGTAATAAAGGTATGAAGCAGAAAGATAAAGAACGAACTCAGACAATTGCATACGAACATAAAACTTATTCGTTTCGCTCAGTCAAGGCTACAACCACGGTTGCTATGGTTGTTTAACTTTGATAAGATAATGTAAGATGTACAGAGAAGATACACAGCGCAAGCGAAACGATCATGTAGTTAGCATTCTAACCCATTGGGGAGAAATAATTTAAGTGGTAGATAAACTTTGAGCAACATGTTGAGGCAAGTTAAGGAGGCAGAACCACAGAATCTGGTGATCACACAAAAAAGATGCTCGAAACAAAAAAAAAAAGAAAAAAGAAAAAAAACTCTGTAGAGTTTGGGAGAGAGAGAGACCTTGTACCTAGTTTTTGTTTAGAATTTGGCCAAACCAACAAACACAAAACGCGTGAAGAACAATCAAGGAAACAGAGAATGCAAGACACAGATTACACGGCTCACACTAGTTTTCACTATGTATTGAATGAAAAATAGAAAGAACAAGTCACATTGGATGCGTATAACAAGTATTTATAACATATGTTTAAATCACCAATTACCATAATACCTCTATCGGGGTCGAACCCGGAATAATAATCAATGCGGGAACCGAATTGAATCAGACTTCACAAGTCCCACGAGTTTAATAACGTTGCTAATCGCTTGGGGAGAAAAACTTTGACGTGTTAGTATCACTGTTGAGAAATATTTTGAGCCAAAGTCAGGACTCTTAACCAGCAAATCTGGTTATCACAAACAGCTGTCCAGTAGCCAATTAAGTCCCCCATGGCTCGCTTTATGTCCTAGTTCGCTTTATGTCCACTCTCTTTCCTCTCTCTCAATTTCAAGAATCACTTTCAGCAATAACCTTAAGCAAAATCAGGAACAGTTTTGTCTACCAATTTGTACAAAGATCAATTTTTTATTTTTTTTTTACTTTCAGCAATGAAAACCCATATGTACAAAGATCAAATTGATTATACTTACCAACACAACGGCATCTCTAGCGGCCATCACTATAATATCTGCACAAGAAACAACTCCAGGACAAACTTGCTCCAACGCATCTTTAACTTCATCAATCACTTCAAATGATCTAAGCGAATTAATATTCGACAGAGCAAGTTTTTCCCCAAGCATGCTCGGAGTGTCGTCCAACAACAACGAAGCATCACAACCCTGTATTTTTCACTCAGTCAGATCATCAAACACCTTATCTTCAATTATGTAGCAAATAAGAAGAGGTTAAAAGATACAGTATTTACATTAACTAAGCAATCATGGAACTGCAATCGCATAACCGAGGCCCCGCTCCGGGCCTCTCTAGCCATGGCCTTCCGAATTATGTCCCGGACCGTGGTCTCTGCGGCCGGGCATGCTTCTGAGTAAAAACCCGGTTGGAGTGGCGGCGGTGCGGCGGCGGAGACGGAGGAGATGGTGAGGAAGAGGAGGAGGAGAGGGAGGGACATTTTTTTGTTGGGCAAGTGGGTTTTTTTGGTGACTTGGTGTGATATGCAAATGGTCCAATATGGTACTAGTGGTTTTTTCTGTGGTGGGGTTTGGAAATTAGTTATGTTTGGGATTTGGAGGTATTTATTGGTGGGGATATGGCCTATTATTATGGGTGCCGGAAGAGATCTCTTTTCACTTTTCAGTTTCTGAGAGACTGTGTCAGAAGATTATGCCCTGTTTGGTGACCGGATTTGCACCCGGGTTTGCCTCACACCAGATTTGTAATCCAGGTCTCACTACAAGTTGGCGTTTGGCACGCCATTTTCGCCCCTGGATTTGCAAAAAGTACAAATCACTGTTTGGAGTACAAATCCGGGGCCTTAGGGTGTGGGTCCCTGCGAGCTCTATTTTTTAGTAATTTTTTTTAAAATTTTGTTTTGTATATTTTTAGTTTTTTGAATTATGATTAAAATATATTACTAAATCTATAAAGGGTTTAAGAAAGTATATGTAGAATACATTTTATGACAAGAGTAATATTCCAGAGATATGTGTAGATTATATTTTATAGGTCTTTATATTAAGTAAAATGAGAAAAATAAAAAATGAGAAGTCACAAAAAACTTATCTCTCATTACCTTTGCCTTTTGTTCTCTAAACTCAAAAACCTAAAATGCATTTTGTAAGACTAAATTTTGTGGGCTCCTTGCCAAACACCTTAAAGTGAAAAATGCAAAATTGAAGGATCCAAACACCCCCTAACGGCCTGTTTGTTAGTCGGATTAATTTTGACGGATTAACTGAAAAAAATATATAATAATTTATATAATAAAACACAATGAAAAGTGTGTACCCTACAACCTAGCACCATCTATAGCCATCGAATACAATTTTCATGTTAGTTACAGCCATTCAATCAAGAGAATACTTCCTAATATAAACCTCTTTAACTTATGATTGATAAATACTCTCTCTGTTCATTTTTAAGTGTGTTATTTCGTAAATTCAACTTATTAAAGAGATATTATCATTACACATTTCTCATCAACTTTTACCTTCACTTTCCAAAATTATCTTCCCTTTTTATCCATTAACTCTTCACCCATTAACTTTTCAAAATGACAAAATAATAATTGTACAACTTTTACCCATTACCTTTTCAAAACAAACATTTATTAGAGGACAACCCAAAATGGAATACTCGACGATAAAAAAGGGGATGGACGGAGCAAATGTTTTCCTTTTAATTGATTGCTGATTATTTCGCAAAACTGGCTTATTGTGCTTTACGAGACAGGTCACTCTCTCACAATATATCAATCCAAAAATCTGACTTGAGCCGATTTCTAACTTAAGTCAATTTCTGAAATATTGTTTCTTTTTTAGTTGATTTTCATACATTAAAAAAGTGTTGATTATCTTTTTTGATCTCCATATATTAAAAAGGGGTTTATTAACTGTTTTGGTCTCCATAGAATATCTTTTTTGATCTCCATAGATTATATTTTTTATCTCCATACATTAAAAGGGGGTTGATTATCTTTTTGAATTCGAATCAAAATAAAATTGTTTCCTTGTTAAGTTGAGTTACCATTCTTGAAAGAAAATAACTATTCTTGGATTCATATACCCAAAGGAAACAATCATTTTTTAAAGTTAGCACTCATATATTTTTAATAAATATTTATTTCCTTCACTTATGTTTTTCTAGTACTCCTTCTGTCATTTTCTAAATGTGTTGCTTGGTAAATCAAACTGATTAAAGATACATCACAATTACACATTTAAATCAATTTTTACCTTCACTTACACATTTCACATCAGCTTTTACCTCAACTATTCAAAAGTATCCTCAATTTTTACCATTAACACTTTATCCACTAACTTTTCAAAAGGACAAAACAATAATTGTACAATTTTTACCCATTAGCTTTTTAAATCACACACTTATTAAGGTACATCCTAGAATGGAACAGTTGACTACTCCTTCCGTCCCAATTTTATTATCCTTTTTGGGAGTTCGTGCCACCTTTTCAAAACGTTATATCTTACAATTTATAGTATAATATTTTAGGTGATTTTGAAAACTTTGTATGATAGAAATCTATCGAACAAGATCTATTTGCATATAAAAAGTACTCCCTCCGTCCCTTTTTAAATGATCCGCTTGGGAAACGTGTATTTTGTGGACGTTAAAAAAGGCACCTCCGTAGAACGTTTTTAATTTTTTTTGCACCAAATTTAAGTACTCAATGAGCACTTTAATTTGGTATAAAAAAAAATTACAAAATTCTATCGACAAATATGTTTTTTAGGGGTTTGAAATTGCACGTATTTCCGTATGGATCATTTAAAAAGGGACGGAGGGAGTATTACCTAATGAAAACTATAATTGATGTTTTATCCGGTTCGAATGAAATGAGGGACTATAAAATTGAAACGGAGGGAGTTTAAAAAGGGACAAAGGGAGTAATTATAAGGCTCTCCATATAGAGGGAAAATCACTTCACCTTTCTTTATCTCCAACCCAGAGACTTATAAAAGAGAGGAGTCCAAAAAATTTTGTTTGGTCATTTGCCACATTTTGCCAATTTTGCCCTCAAATTGGAAATTGCCCCATTGATTTTCTTGTAATTATGCCACAATGCTATGCCCTTTTGGTCTTTTGGTTATTTATGGCTAAATTACGCATTTGAGTCCCTGGTGGTTGTTGCTTTACGGATTTGAGTCCCTAGAGTTTGTTGCTTACGCATTTGAGCCCCTAGAATTTGTAAACCAAAATACACACGGGCATCACATTCGTGCAACGCACGAGGCCGTTAAACTAGTTTATTAATACAAGGGAGGTTGATTGAGAATTGCTAAATGACAGTACACTAGTTAAGGAACTAAAAAATAGGAATGATTCGAAGTCAGCATTCGAGATGTATTGATTTTTTTTTTTTTTTTGGCATTCTTTTCATTTTTTGGGTGTAAAGGTTAAGTTTCTTCAAGAAAAAAATTGTAAATGGGGTAATTCGTGATGAACAAAAACTCAATCGAATTCGTATGCACGGTGTAAGCCTACAGATGCCACCGTTACTCTGTTCCTGATATATGTTCTCAAATATCGTAATCTCCTAATTTGTGAAGGCAAAAGCGAAGGAAATTCCGGAAACGGGGTGGGTGCTGTGCACTTGGGTGCTATGCACCGTGCTGTGCATCCCTCGGCCGTCCGATTGTGTTTTAGATGGTCCGGATGTGTTTTGATTTTTAACCGATAAAAGTAAGTCAAAATTAAATTAAAATTGCCAAATGTATCCAGGCCGTCCCAAACATGATCGGATGGCTGAGGAGTGCATAGCACCCAGATGCACAACACCCAGCCAAGTAAACTGCATGCTTCCGAAGTAAAAGAAAAGAAAATTTTGCACTTTTTAAGTGTATTCTGGACAATCTTTTTGTGGGTTGTTTTAGTACTGAACAACTAGAGAAAAGATTAGTAAGTTTTTTATTAACATATGACATGATATCTTAGATGATTTAACCGAAACAATATAAAACTGTCATCAGTTGTCTAATGCCAATATGTACTTATCAATTTCTTTTGTTCTTCTCCCAATAGTTTTTTTTTCTTTCTCTTTTCATACTTAATTCTTCGTTAAGAATGCAACAAAGTCATTGAAAGATCCTATTGGGTTTTAAGAGACTTTTTTAGGGATATATTAGGAGACCTCTGCACTTTTTTCTAGTGGTGGATTTATATATATTTTTCAAGTGTTTGATTACAATAGTTTTTTCATTAACCATATCATCTCATGTGTGAGAAAAAACTACTCTTGAACGGGGATTCGGGGTGCTAGTGATCACCTCCTGCCTTCTGGAGTGTGCATACAGACCGTCTAAAAGTGTTTTGAACGGTTTGGATTGAAACAAATTATTAGCGCGAATAGTTATTCTCTTCGAGCGAATAGTTTTATTTCAACCCGGAGACCGTCTACTACGGAAATGGACAGTCTAGTTGCGCACTCCAAGAGCTGATCTCCAAAGAAGGGCAAAACATAATTTGATCTAACGGTTGAGGCACATTCTCATACTTGGCGCATTCTCCTACTTTGATAAAGTAAAATGACCACACTATACGAATATCTCTATGACATAACTGCCACTAGTTGCAGGGGCTCTGGGACTTGCAGCGCAATACTTGCGTTGCATGATGCAGCACAGAATCCCAGCCTTTAAAATGTGTTTTCAACGGCGCCAGTATTTCCTGATACTGATTGATTCGCAAAAAAGTACCCGGTAAGCCAAGATCAACTAAGAATGGCTGGGAAATTCACCAAAACAGAAGTACCAAAAAAAAAGGGGGTAGATAACACTGATCTCCCCTGAGATTTCTGATAAATACATTGACCTCCCCTGAGATTTCTAAAATTACACTAATCTCTCTTATTTTTGAAATTATTATTAAAATTCCCCTTACCGTTAAGTTAGGCCTAACACCGTTAGTTTTGTTGGAATACCCTTAATATTTTCTAAACTAGTCAACAATAAATATTTTTGAAAAAAATAAACTTGTCAACATTATTTAGAGTAAATTACTAACATCCCCTCCTATATTACCATGTATTACTTCTATTGCTACTATTTGCTAGTATAGTACTAATATTCATATATTTTTTATTTTTTCAATACTCATTTAGCATAACGAATAAAAAATTGTGTTTATATTTTTCAATTTTTCATACTTTACTCAAAATTTCACTAAAAACGGAAGAAATTAATTTTTTTAATTAGTTCTCACGACATTAGCCAAAAAATGTAACAAAATTAAAATTAAAATTTACTGCACTAAATAAATTTCGAAATAGTTTTTATTGTATACTCCATAAATTTACTACGGGAACCAAAGGCTTGTAGCCTAGCGGTTATCTCCTGATTCTCCTACAAGCGAGACTAGGGTTCGAGCCTCAACGGAGGCGTTTGGGATTTAGGGCTATGGATAGCTTCTAAACCCCCTCTGGACTAACTCACTGACTCTCCCGCTAACCCCCCACTGATGTATATCTAATGAAAAAAAAAAATTTGCTACGAATTTTTTTTATTGTATATAAATTTACTACAAGGATTTATTAATATTTTAATTTCACTCACCGGGAAGACAATATAGGAGGGATGGATAGTGAAATTATATTTGTTATTAGGTTGGCTTTATATTTGAGGGCATTCTGGATATTTTGTACTCAACGTGTTAAGCCTAACTTAACCGTAAGGGAGAATCTTGATAATAGTTTCAAAAATAAATGAGGCCAGAGTAATTTCAGAAATTTTAGGGGAGGTCAGTGTAATACCCCCAAAATACTGTAGCAACGCCTAAATCTCCCTCCAAATCAATTCCAAAATCCCCAATTTTCTTCCATCTCCCAATCCTCGATTTTTTCCTCTTCCAATTGAATTTCTTCATCCCCAACCAAATGGCATCATCCCAAATTCAATGACAAAATCAACTAGAGTCTCAGAAACAATGGTCCTTACAAGACTTCGAGATCGGAAAACCCCTCGGCAAAGGCAAATTCGGCCGCGTATACCTCGCTCGCGAACTCAAGGTAAACCACATCTCGTTCGTTACCTATACATACATGTGTGCCTATGTAGAGAGAGAAAGTATAAAGATTCACTCGGCGTGCAGCTGAAAATCGTAGGTTTTTTTTTTTTTTTTTGAGTTTTTGAAGTAGTAATTTCGTTCTAGGTTTGAACTCTCAACGCTGTGTTTATGAACACCTATCAATCCGAGTAATTCATAGTTGAACGCGTAATACAAGGTACGCACCCATAATGACAAAAATTAAAATACATAGAGAGAGCAAGAAGAATCTGTAGGTAGCGGTGTGGGTCAAGGGTCAATTCTATATCTCCAAAATGAGGAACATATGTTCACAGAGATCCGTGCCTACCTACTAAGAACAATTTCGCCAAAAAGAATATTATTGGGTTCTCAAAATATATCAATTCATTGAGGACAATTGTTGAATCTTATGTATTGTTATAAGAGTATTTTTTAATTGCACTACTCATACTAATAAATGACATTTTGTGTATATATTGCTGGTTATAAAGCTAGTAGAGTTAAGAAATTTATTGAATGCGCTGTTAAAAATTCTTGGAGTCGCCACTCATTCACTGAGAGTGTGTGTATCGGTGTATGCGAATTTGTTTGATTTTGTGGTCTTGTGATTTTGAAATGTGGTTGCAGAACAAGTTCATAGTGGCGTTGAAGGTGATATTCAAAGAGCAGATAGAGAAGTACAAGCTACACCACCAGTTGAGGAGAGAGATGGAGATCCAGACTGGTCTCCGACACCCCAATGTGCTCAGGTTGTACGGCTGGTTCCACGACGATGACCGGATCTACTTGATTTTGGAGTACGCCCATGGCGGCGAGCTCTATCGCCAGCTCCGGAAAACCGGTCATCTCAGCGAGAGACATGCCGCCGCCGTAATCCCGTCTCTTTATAAATAACTCATATGTTTAATTTGTTTATGTATCGATTTCTTTGGTATCGTGTGTGGGTTTCTTGTATGCTTATGGTGAAATTGTTGGGATTGTGAAGTCTGAGTCGGACTTGGTTTGCCATTTTGCTGACTATGATTGGGCAGAGCCCTTAGGTGGGCAGCTCCCGAAGCCTAAACAGGGGCATTTCAATAGTTAGTGATGTAAACCCTTAAGACATATAATGTGCTATACGTAGCTGAGTAGCCGATATAATTTGTACACTTTTCGTTATTTGATACACGGTGAAACTTGGTGTGAGTCGTGTATGTACCCAATTGGAGAATCACGTTTATTGGTTTAAGCTGTGGATGTACCCAATTAGGTAACCATGTAAAATCTCTGTGTTGTGCTTTTCAGTTTGCGGTCCCTTGTGCGGTTGTGTCTGTTTGTTGGGTTAGGTCAATTCCATAATAGAAATTTGGGTATAGTTCTTTTTGTTTATGTTTTGGTGGTTTCCCTTTGATATGTTTCTTTTTGTTTTTGTTTTCATATTAATGATCAGAAACATAATAGCTTGGTTTTCTTCTTTTATTTTATTTGCCTATTGGTGAATTCACAAGTATTGAAACGGGACTTTTCTATACATCAATAGGGTGAGAACTGATTTGGCTAATTTAACAAACAAAGGCCTATAAAAGAAGAAGTGAAACTTGTAAGAAACTATTTCAGAAGGTAAATAATAATTCTAAGTTTTTCCCGTTGTCCTTTTGTGCTTACATAATATTGGCAATTAGATAGAACAAAGAAATGAATTACCTTTGAATTGATACAAGATTATGAAGGTTGACTTCAGCTTCCCTTCCACCCCTCATGTTTCGTCAGAAGCTAAAAATCTCATTAGCCGGGTAATCTTGTTTATCAGCATCTTCTCATATTGCAATGTGAGTTAAAAACGTAATTGTTGCTGGCGAGGATTCAATTATGGTTTATAAAATGTTTCCCGAATTTTCTGTAGCTTTTTGTGAAGGATTCGTCCAAAAGGGTTTCACTTCAAGAGATTATGGAGCACCCTTGGATAACTAAAAATGCTGATCCAACGGGTACCTGCTCTAAATTCAATCCTTAGTTCTCGTTTATAAAACTTCAATGACTTTGAGGAATCAGCTTAGATTGTTAAACTTTTGTTATTTAAGGGTAGCAAAAGTGTCATTACTCACTAGAGTTCATCTTGTAGCCTCTAACTCGGAGCATTGCAAGTATATGCGTAGTGTAACTGGAGATTATTAACTGATGAGGGAGAAAAATGACCTTTTTTAAACTGGCAAACACTTTACACTCTATAAAACTTCCTTTTAGAGCTAGAAATATCTAGAAATGATTGGATTTCTATATGGTAGGAATCCATCTGTATGCTAAGAATCTGTTGACATTCAAGAAGCCATTATGTTTCTTTCATGATAATCAAATGTTAACTTTTAGCTTCACAGTCCACATCTTTGGTTGTAAGGAGGATAATAGTCCGGAGTACATTGCTTTAGTATGTGCAATTCCACAAGGGGTTTCCTTGGCTTCCAGTTAATCTAAGATATTTGAGGTCAGTGTCCCATGTTGAGTTTCTTGTTACCTGAATTTTGGTTAACTTGTACCCCTGTAGGATTTCATGTTGATTTTGGTAAATATCATGGAAAAGGGGATTTCTAACATTCACAAGAAACAGAAGTCTTAGTGTCCATTTATAATTTCGCTTTCTATTTCATGCGAATCCGAAAGGTAAGTTAAGATTTTATTACCAACCACAAAGAAGCCATATATCCCAGGGCCAAACCATAGGAAATACAACAAAACAAAACAACAGACTAACAATCAGTTAGCCTTATCAGTAATCCTTGTCCCTTCTAAGCACAAAGGGAGAGATATTCCAGTTATGTCACGGGGCATTATTCTCACTGGTATTGGGGCTCTTATCCCATGAACAAATTAACTCTACTTCTAACACTGGCGACATTACTGCTTTGCTGCCTAAATATCCTTGTATTTCTTTCCAATCAGATATGATAAACAGTAGCTGCTAAGGCCAATTTATGGACTACATCCTTGAACCCCTTCCCCTTGCAGTTACGAGCAGCCCAATCAAGTTTAAAATCCTAATTACTCGGATTTCTAGAAAGCAGATTCCTCCTTAGCATGTTAGCCCATATATCTCTAGAGAAGCAACAGTCAGAGAAAAGATGTATATGAGTTTCCTCCACTTGGTTACTGATGAGCCCCTAAGATTGTATTTAATTGGGCTCATCTACCTCGTTTTGTTCACACACACGCACGTTTAAGCGCTTGATATGATTGATATTGTGCAAGGTGCGCTTTTTATAGTTTCAGGTGGAAATCACGGAAAATGGCGCATTTGGGGCATAATGGGATGAGTCCCGATGATCCAAGGGTCAAGAGCCCCATGGCATTCCACCACCGAGCCTCTAGTGCCGTTGCACGAAGATTTCGCTAAGGCTCGGGAGGTTCGGAGGTCACAAGATCGAGCCGGGAGGCAAGAGGGTGACCAAAACATGAAGGATCAGGCAAAAAGATCAAGGGGTATCGATACCCCACAAGTCTGGTATCGATACCAATGTGGCCCAAGAAATCCAGTCCATCTGGTATCGATACCCCATGAAGTTGGTATCGATACCATCAAGCTACGTAGGAAAAAAAATACAGCTTGGTATCGATACCCCATCCCTTGGGTATCGATACCTTTGTGATCTGGACTGCATTAAGCTACTTTAAAACTTTCCATAAGTGGAAAATTTCCATTTTAGGGGATACTTTTTGATGTTTTTGAGGAGAGAGAAGGGGCTTTTGTATAAATATCTTTCCCTCTCTCTCCCTCATGGCCCCTAGTTTTTACCTTTAGTCTTAAGCTTTTAATTTTTGCTCTCTTCTCTCTCTTCCATTGTTGAAGGAGAGTGAAGCTTTCAAGTTGTTCATGAACCCATGTAAGTGCTCTCTTTTGTTTAATTTTCCAAGTTTTAATGTTGTTGCTACTAATTAGTTCACCACATAAATCTAGTTTATTTTGGTTGTTGTGTTAAAAATCTTGTCTCCCCTCTCCAAGTCTTTTCCTTTGGAATCCCATGCAAAGGTTGGTTGTTTGTTAATTTCTCAAGGTTTAAAGAGGTAGGCAAGCTTAGGAACTCTATATAAAATCAGTTTTTAGTTTCATTTGTCATGTTCTTTATTTCCTTTATCAAAATAGTCAAGTTTCCTAGTATAATGATCGAGTAGTTTACGTAGGCTTGGTCGTGGGGTGATTAACACCCCGTGACTCCGGTTGATTCACTCTCCTCGCCATGTTGTATACATCGATTGTTTAGCAAAGAGTTAGGATTAATTTTACGTGCCAAAGACCGGGTTTGTTAACCTCTTTGATCTCACGTCGGCAAGAGCTACGCTCCTTGCCACGTGTGATGCTTAGGGCAATGTCAACTCGGCCGTTTGCCAAATGATCCGAAAATTCCTAGTCTTTGCTAAGCACCATTTCTAGTTTAAATGAGTTTCAGTATCAAATCTTCCGTTCGGAGCAAGTCTAACGACACCTCCGAGCCGTTTATCGTAGAGGAGAATGAATCGACCCGAGTCATGGGCGTTGAAATCCCCTGGACTTAGCCTTAGTTTAATTTAGTCTTTAAATCAATCTCAAGTCATTCTCGAAGTTGAGAGAATTCCAATCCAAACCTCAAGTCAAAGTTTGCTGCTTCAAGGCTAAAAACCATCACGCGCAAGACAATATTCACGCTCGGATTCCTTCGGTCTCTGTGGATTCGATCCGGTCTTACCGATAATTTGCTAACTCCGACCCAAGCCCTATGCTTTGGGCAAGCTATTAAATAACAAAGTTGGAGCGAAAGCAGTTACACAGGACACAACTAGGTTAAACATCCATTCCCCAAGCTCTGAGCCAGTCCTTGCTAAATTCTTGGAACAAGCTAACCAAACAAAAGAGCCCTTTTAGGCACATTCTTATGAAACCACACAATAGAATACCAAGGAACTTCTTGGCCAGTGCCTCTAATTGCATTCCATGTAGGCTTGGTAGTATATCGGCCAGTGGGAGAACGGAGCCAACTAATCTCATCTTCATTCTGACTAATCTCATCTTCATTCTGAGTTCCAGCAATAATCTGTAATTTATTTCTGTTGCATCCCTTATCTACTACTAACAAAGAATTTAGATTCTTGCTTCAGTCTTTTTACCTCTCCTCATTATGTTTTGTCTTTTTAGAAGCTAAATAGGTTCCTTGTAATCAGTAAGAGTTCTTTCAGATTTAGATTTGTTAGATTAAGACACGACGTTGAAAGTTTACACAGTAATAGTATTAGAAATTTAGATATCATTAACCCAACAACTTAAGTTATTGTGTTTGAACTAGTAGTGCAATTAGATATGCTTTATATGTTCAACCTTGGAGTAATTAATAATGCATGTTCAAACCTTGGAGTAATTAATAATGCTTTAAATTCCTAAAAATCATTCTATGTACTGGAATTGATTCTTGATTGCTGGAATTCAATGATCAGAAGTTGAAGTAGCTTCTCCCAAATACAAGCTTTATTCGAGTTCCCAAAATACATGTTCAAACCTTGGAGTAATTAATAATGCTTTAAATTCCAGAAAATCATTTTAATTAAGGACTGAAATTGATTCTTGAGTGCTGGAATTCAATGATCAGAAGTTGAAGTAACTTCTCCTTTGATGTTAAGTTTCAGAAATTTGATGAACCTAACAATTCAAAGCTGGAACCATCTCTTCAAATGCTGAAGCTTTTGATTCGAAGCTCAAAACTTTATATTTGTTAGTTGGGAAAGAAATTCAAAAGCTCATACATACATCTCAAGTGCTAACTTTCATTTAAGCGCTGAACATGGGAAGGAATTCTATGTACAGCGACCGGGGAAATAATCTAGCAACCTCAGTTTTATATTGGTTTTGGTTTCTTAGTCCATATATAATGATGCTCTTAAACTAAATGTAAGATTCACTTTTTGTTATGGACAAAAGAAAGGGTGGAACAAGAATTATTATGGGCATTTAATGCTTATTTTATCTCGTTAATATGATAACCTTTAAGCTACAAGGTTCAGAGATGACAACGCGTATCGTGTCTTCACCTAGCAGACAAATCGTGGCAGTACTATTCTTAAGTAAAATTTGAAAGAAATGAGTGGTTTATGGTTTTACAAGCATTGAGTAAGTTGTACTTTTGGTTGAGTGCAATCTTACTGATTGATGATTATTAGTTATAGTCCTAACCATTAGTTTGTTGGTATTGGTGCTTTTGGTTGATGCGGCTCGCAAGAAGATTTCAAGATAAGCTAAGCCTTTAAAATGGAGTGTTGTAAATCTAGATTTGGCTCTAGTAGTGCAAAATTGGTATATTATCTAAATAACACGTTCTGCCGACATGGGTGCTAACATAGCTTCAACATCTATGTTGAGCAACTTCAAACATATGAGTCTTGTCAATCGATCCGTTATGCTTAAAGTACTTTATTAGATAGGATTTGACCATCTACTTTGCTAATTTTTCTTCACATCTGTGTTGCTTGAACTTAAGATCTTAATTTTTGGTAAATATGGTGTCTAACTAGCTCAATGTTAGCTGAGCATTGATGATCAAATGATTCACTTAGTTTCATGTCTATTTTCTTGTAGCTACGGATTTATGAGCCTTGGAATCACCAATTATTAGATATGGAGAAGAGACGAGCAAAGTGTGTATGTGATAATAAAGTGAAAATTACAAACTTAGTGTTTAGTTCCCCACTAGAAACTGATATTCACATTTCAAAACAAAAAAATCTAAAAAATAGCGATCGGATGGGTCAAAAAGTTTTTTGTGATGGGCCCTGCAAATAAACCCCAACCACTCATTTTCATTTATTATCGTTTGTCCTCACCCCACCCCTTTACCCCTTTGTCCTCAGATCTGCAGAAGCAAAAGTCAGAAGACGATAAGAGACGATTCATGCTTCGTCCTCTCCCTCTCGCTTTCCATATGGAGAATCTCACGTCTCTCTCTCTCTCTCTCTCTCTCTCTCTCTCTCCATCCGGACCCATCTTCCCTACACCCAACATTGTTAATCTTTACACTGTTCAACCGTTGAAAGTATCGACATATCCCATCCATCACAGTTGTACGAGTTTGTCTTGTTGAAGAGCTTGAGGCTATAATATGCGTCATTGGATTGCATACCAAGGAGAACCATCCCCGATCGACAATCCATCCACAACGAATCACCCAAGCAAGGACTCCTTAGCTCAGCTATTGAGAAATATAGATACTCGTTGAACTCACAATTCTAATATCTATGTCTTAGATAAGTACTATGTAGTGGATGCTGGATACGCAAACATGTAGGGATATTTAGCTCGAGCATCCACAAACATATTGGGATATTTAGCTACTTACCGGGGTTGCCGATATCACCAAGATGAATTTAATGGGGCTAATATGGTATTCTGCACGCAAATGGAGTTATTCAACTACAAGCATTCGTCATTAAGGAATGTCATAGACCAAAGCTCGAAGTTCTGAAAGGAAGGTTTCCAATCCTCAAGCACATGCCGAATTATCCAGAAGCACATCAACCTGGAATCGTCACGGCATGTTTTGTTGTTCACAACTTCATATTAATGACTAGGGGGAGGGATGATTTTTTTGATGGGTTCAATGACCCCTTCGATTGGGAGGGTGGGGATGATGAGCAAAGGAATGTCGGTAATGTGGATGTGGTAGAACCCATCAACATGTCTCCTCAGAACGTACAGTTGATGGCGGAAAGGCGGCATCAAATGGCTTTGACTATGTGGATGTCTTATGATGAATGATCTACCATAACTATGAAACCTCTTTTCTTTCCGGGTTCTATGTTTGCGGTATGTTATTTATGATTTTTGATTCACGGTGTTGTGCACATTTAAATATTTGTACAATGTTTCCGTTTATGTAATCACCGCATTAATTACTATTTTATTGTGTTATGGTAAACAATGCTCTTTTATTTTTTTATGTACCAATTTCATTTCTCAAATGTAATTGGCACTAAGAAAAGATAGGTGAAAACAAATAAATAATCATTCCAAAATTAAGTTTGTTCAAAAAGAAAAAATACCACTTTAAAATGTAGTGTATTTTTCATTTGACGGGAACCTTCAATTTCAAATTTCATTGGTATTTAAAAATTTCTAAAGGGCAGAATTACCAATAATCATATCATAAACTAAATTTTATCCAAAAAATAACTTTAACTTCTTGTACAGTTTGAGAGAGAGAGAGAGAGAGAGAGAGTCAACAAATGCCAACCACCCAATCAAACCACCCAATCAAACTTTAACTTCTTGTACGGTTTCCTAGGATTTTGGAGGGGTGTTTTTTTTTTTTTTTAACATACGACTTGGAGACTGTTTGGCCACCTACTTTTTGCATTTTCCAATTCTACTTATCACATTTTGGGTATTTGGGGTTGTCCCCCAAAACTCATTCTCGGAGAATGAGTTCTCTGTTTTTCACTTTAGAGAATAGTAGTCAAAAAGAGATCCTGAGCTACTTTTCACATTCTCTACTCTCCACACACATTCTCCATTTGCAAAATACATTCTGCACATTTCTCTCACACTCCTTCCAAATTCAAAAAACATTCTGATCATAATTTAAAATGTCAAAAAATTGAAAATGAAAAATGAAAAATGAAAAATTGAAAAGTAGGCTCCCAAACTCCCTCTTAATTTGGAGCTATCATGGGCTTACCAAAGTGGACAGGACCGTACTTTCCCCATTGTTCGAGTCGGGCCCAGCTTCTTAAAACGAATTCGGCCCGTCTACCCAACCACCTGGGCATCTCTTTCCTCGTCCCTCTCCCTCTTAAGAACAGCAGCAGCAGTAGCAGTAGCAGCCATCATCAAGAACGAACTCGAAGGAAATGGGAGGCAGAGGAAGGTCTCGTACTCAGAGGAAACACTTCCGTAACGGCAGAGAAAACGTTTGGAAGCGCAGCAAATCTGATTCCTCTTCTACTCCACAGGACGACGGAACCACCACCGCCGCCACCACCAGAGATCCTGGTTGGCAGCCCTTCGCCACTCAAAACCCCGCCTTCGACGACTATTATAAGGTACACAGACCCTAACTTGGAACAATATTCACTTTTGAAGTCGTTTGTATATGCTTTTGCCAATGTGTGTGTTGTTTGTATGTTTTGATTGTGGTAGGAGCAAGGGATAGTGTCTGCAGAGGAATGGGACGTATTTGTCGACGTTATTCGGAAACCGTTGCCTGCCGCTTTTAGAATCAATTCCAGGTACTCTTTTTCGGATTCTCGCCCTAATTTGTTAGCTAGTACAATTGAAAATTTTCATTTGCATGATTGATGATCAGCTTGAAACCAGAAAACTGTTGAGAAAATAGAAAAGAAATGGTAATTCTTAGTTGAACGGAAGGAGAATTACAATTCAGTTACTACTGTAGTGGGCCGAATCCGACTTTGAATGGGCCTGCCAGCATGGGACATCTCAGAGCTCACAAAAGGCTTGTTGGGCCGAACTGACGGCCCAGCCATTCCTTGTGGCCCAGCTGGTTGGAAAGTCCATCCGAGCTTAATGGTTTTGGTCCGGGCCGAAGGGACTGTCCCATGAGCTGACCCTGGAGATGGTTGGAGGGATCATGGGTGACGCGTTATGGGCAGCTAGCCGAGTGTCATTCATGATGTCACTAACCGAAACAGTTATTGATGACGTCACGCGCTCTTGCCAAGCACACGGAACTTGGAGGACAAGTACAAGACTACTTATAAATGCACTAGGATAAACCCTAAGGGAGATATGCCATTCCGTAGCTGAATTCCGTTATGTACTCCCTTCTCCTTGTGCTAACTTAAGCTTCAGAGTGTCCTCTGGCATCTTTGGCTGGAGTGGCACTAACTGGTTACTTCGTTTTATAGGCGCAAGGCATTCGGGAGAAGATGGGTTGAACCATTCTAGCAAATCGTGATCCACCACCCCACAATTGCAAAGATGGAAATGGAAATGGAAGAAGGACCGAAGGAATACCAAACTGTGTAGTAGATTTGACCCCTAGTGAGCTAATTTTGCATCCTATTTTGACACGATTGCCATAACTATCAAAACAACAAGACAAGTTAAAACTAAATTTTCATTTTACTAGCCCTTGTCTTCTACACTTGGGCCTTTGCTTCAGGTGACGTTTTATCTTTGAATCCCAATTCTATCACCAGCACGGAAACTCAAAATAAGGCGGCGTGTCCATGTCTGTCACTTGTCGGGTACTGACACTCCTAGGACACTCTCAGACATGTGTTTGATACTCTTTGGTGTCTGCGACTAAGAAATACATATGTGAATTGACACTTCTTAGACACTTGCTTGAGATGTTATCATCAGGGATTTCGGAATTTGACATTTCACTATGATATGCAAAGTAGGAAAAGTGGTAATTCTTACAGCTAATCATATTTGAAATCAATTGGAAATTTTTAAGGATTTCTTGAGGATTTTAACTGTGCCCATGTCTTATTTTTCACGGATTTTTTGAGTGATAAATTATTGTATCTCTATCTCCTATATTATATAATTTGGGACCTATGCATATGGTATATGTAAAAATTAAAATATATTTGATATAAATAGTCGAACGTATCCCCAATGTGTTCATGTCCCACATTTTAGAAAACTACGTATTCGTGTGTCCGTGGCTCCGTGCCGTGTCGTATGTGTGTCATGTATCCGTACTTCTTAGACATGGGGTTAAGTTACTAACTTATTTGATGTGTGATGTTTGATGATTTTCTTTTTATTTGGTCTTTTCTAGTGAACAATTTTGTTCGTGTAACCGTTTGCTGTTTACGAATGGGATGGATATTTTGTTTAAATTGAAAGCCAGAATGTTGAGCCTGTAGGTTTGTAAATTGTTGTAGTACATGCCCTTCCATTTTGATTGTGGGACCTTCTAACTCATTTATCGCTATTGCTACATGTAGTTTTCTCTCCATCTATTTAGGCCCAATTTCTATGTTCTACGAACAAATTTTCAGATACATCATTTAAGCTGGGTTTACTTCAACTTTAAAGCAGGGTTTCCCAGAAGGAAAAGAAGAGAAAGAAGTTCTGGTCAAACAAAGTAAAAAATCTTAGTCATAGTTTCTCTTTGTGAGTTTCGTAGTGAAGAAGACCGAATTCCAGTGAGAGGAATATGAAACTGTTGATTTTTTGTTTCATATTCTGTTTTCCTATTGCTTCAGTTGCCGTATGGCGGCGTGAGACTAGTCTCATCTCAAGCTTAGAACTGACATTTTTATATTTTTCTTTTGTTTAATATTGCAGTAGCCAGTTTTCTGGTGACATTAGATCGCAGTTAGAGAATGACTTCGTGAAAAGCCTCCAAGCTGAGGTAGACAAGTTCTATTCCTCCCTTGTGCTGCTATGGACAGCGATGCCACTGCTAGTTTTTTTTTTCTTTCGCTTTATCCCTTTCTTAAATAAAATGTTTCCCTTTCACTTCTAGGCTGCAGATGGAAGTGAAGTGGAGGGCCTTAAACCATTGGCCTGGTACCCTGAAAATTTTGCTTGGCAATCAAATTTTTCTCGCATGCAGTTGAGGAAGAATCAAACCCTTGAGAGGTAGATCTTTTTTCTGCTTAATAGCGCCCTTGTGAAAGTTTTACAGGGCTTTTGAACATAAAATAGCGTGAAAAAAGCTCTTCCTAGTTTGTATTTAGTGGTGAATATTTCACAGGTAAAATGGAATGTACCCACACATTTATCGGATTATGTATTCTGTTATGTAGCTTTTCTTTGAAAACTTTCCCCGCTTTGGTGGACACTTTTCTTCGTGTATTGAACTTATTTTCTTCCTATCAGGATTTATCTTATTTTCTTCCCATATCGATCGATGCTAATGTTTTTCTTATACCATTTCTATCGTATGGATGGTTACGGGGCATTTTTCTTATGCTGTTTGTTAGCTGTGCACCATCAGTTTTTGATATTTGATTCAAAGAAAAGTTACTCTCATCTCATTAGCAAGCCACAATAGAGAACCCATGTGCAGTGTTACTAAGCTTTGAATGGTTTAATGTTTTCCGAATAAGAAGTTGCTTTTGAAAGTAGATTTGTAACAGTGTATTCAACTTTGATATGACATTATTGTCTAGAATTCTCACTGACATACATGTAAGTATGTAACCATATGTTTGTACAGATTTATAGGCTTATGTGGGATTGTTCGTATTACGTGTAAACAGTGTAATAATGGGTGAAGGTACACTGAATGCCACATGCTCTAGGTATCTGTTAGATAGGGATTTGGCACGAGTCTCGCTTTAATGTCACTTACTGCTGGATAAGCTCCTTATAATTGTAGCATAGCTCATACACGCATCTCTTTTCATGTCTTCTTCTTCTTGTTCTTTTTTTCAATTTTATACTGCACGTACGCATGTATACACATACATGTTTACCTTGAACTAGCTGTTTGTCAAGGGAGTATCTGGTGAACGTGGATTTATGCTCAAGCGTGTGTAAATTATATTTTTTTTACGGATGGTAAATTTGATTTTATTTAAATTGATCAGCGATCAAGCATTTTTTTCTTTATAGAAATGATATTTTACAAATAGTCGGCTTGATATAGGAATGTTTACAGGGAACTGATACAAACTATAATTGTTCACGTGAGACCCATTCACCAAATGCATATAGCAAAGTGCAACTGGCTCAATGATAAACTGCTCCCATTTCTTTGTTCACTGAATTGTAATTTTCTGACGAAACTTTCAGGTTCCACGAATTCTTGAAGCAAGAAAATGAAATAGGAAACATCACAAGGCAGGAGTCCGTCAGCATGGTTGGTCATTTTAACATACTATCTATCGATCTCTGGTTTATATGTCACCACCTGTTTGATATACCCTGGAAAACATCATTGTGTTTCACTATTGGTTAATATTTTCTGGCTGATGTTCTCTTCTGTTCTATTATTTCTTTTGACTCAGGTACCTCCACTGTTCTTGGATGTATGTCCGGACCATTTTGTTCTTGATAGTAAGCTGCTTTTTGGGTTTTAAGTGCTATTAAACTTTCTTTGTATTGACAGTTTATAACTAAGTTCTGTTGAATATTAAAAGATGTGATCTTTACATCTTGTCCCATTTTTTTTTCTTCAAGACTTGCCTATGAATAAATCAAACGGTTTTTGCAGTCATCGTCAATAAACTTTTGAACTTATCCAATTTGATGCTATTTCTCCTTGTTAAAGCATTACAGCTGCCAGTATATTTTTGACTGTAAGCCTTTGCTTTGTGCAGTGTGTGCAGCTCCAGGTTCGAAAACATTCCAATTACTCGAGATGATATACCAGTCAACTGAGCCTGGATCATTACCTAGTGGAATGGTTCTATTCTTTCTCTCAACATTCTAAGATCAAGCTACACATTGAGTCACTGTTTTTGCTTATGGTTCATGACTTCACAGTAGTTCTGCACAGTACACACTTAGGCGTCTATTGTTTCGGATGGAAAACGTTTTCTGGAAAACCTTTTCCATTGATAATAAAACGTTTTCTAGTGTTTGGTTGTGATATGAAACATTTTCCCTTGTGTGGTTGACATGGAAAATCACAAATTAACAAACTAACTAAAATATCCCTGTTGTAAAAATGGAATGGTACCCCTTGCTATATAAATAATAAAAAATACTCATACTTATGCAAATGACAAAAATACCGTTGGAGTATAGAAACATCATCAAAGAGAACCCAAACAATAAACAAAGGAGGTTTTCCATCACATTCAGCATAGGAAAGGGAAACTGTTCGATTTTAGTTGGGGTCTCTCGTCAGAAAGCGTTTTCCGGATCTTTTTACCGGAAATCATTTTTTCTGCTGACTTGTGTTTTCCGTTTACCAAACACCGGATATTTTTTTCCATGGAAAATGTTTTCCGTCCTAAACAATTGTAGCCTTAGATGAAGCAAACAAATTACAAGATTGCAACCCCATTCTCATTTACATGCATGTTTTCTTTCTCTCTCTCTCTGTTTTTTTTTTGTTGCTATGATTACGAATTGAGTAATTATTATTTTCATTTCCTTCCTATTTTTGATGATCTAGGTGATAGCGAATGATGTTGACGTCCAAAGATGTAATCTTCTTATCCACCAAACGAAAAGAATGTGCACAGCGAATTTGTTAGTCACAAATCATGAAGCACAGCACTTCCCCAGCTGTCACTTAAACAAGAATTGGGCTGATGCCTTTGAGAATGGGGATACGGTGGAGCCTACCGTAAATCAGCTCCTATTTGATCGTGTCTTGTGTGATGTTCCATGCAGCGGAGATGGTACTCTTCGCAAGGCTCCTGATATTTGGAGAAAATGGTTTGTAGTCGTTATCACTCTTCCACTTTTTTGAGCTGCATTCTGGCCAGGTAATCATTGTTCCTTATACAGGAGTGTAGGAATGGGCAATGGACTCCATGGCCTACAAGTTCAGATAGCAATGCGAGGTATATTTTGCCACCTCTAGTTTTGACTTCTTTCTTCACTGGAGCTGAGGGGCGGGACTTGTTCTAAACAAGCTCGTTTTTTTTTTTTTGACAGTGCTGGTATGAGGTTTCTTTATTTTAAGAAAATAGTAAAAGACAAAAAGTAAAACATTTAGTCATACCTTTTGGAGTTGATTTATTGATTATAATGTCCACGGTGAATGAATGCACAGCCGGATGACCTACTTGTATTTGAACTTAAATATTAACTGTTCAGACGATTCATTTTCCAGATTAACTGCCTGCCCAATATTAATTATCTTCTCTGTCTTGCTAGTTAAGTTCGAAACTTTCATTCGGCTGGGATTACCATGGCTTTTTGATCATCGTATAATTAATCATTTCAGGGCTCTCTTTGCTCAAGGTTGATGGGAGAATGGTTTACTCAACTTGCTCAATGAATCCAGTTGAAAATGAGGCTGTTGTTGCTGAGGTAATTTGCCAGCTATCAAAATGGATCATTGAAGCAATATTATTGCAATGATTAGTTGATTCTTCACCTTATTGCTTGTGATTTTAATCAGAATAAGACTAAAATTAGTTACTTTTTACTACATCAAAGGCACTTGAAAACAATACTATATCAAAGGGTTTTTGCGTGTAATGAAGAGAGTTGAGTAGTGTGGGATGATTTGGTCATGGGTACCTTTTGAGGACTATAGCTCGTAGTTTTATGCTTAACATCTAATATCAATACTTGACGAACAAACAAGTGTCCGGTACTAATACATCCAAAAATGCCAGAGTTGAATCTCTTGTGAACTCGTTCACCATCCATAACTTTATATGTATCTGCGATGAAATTTATCCTTTTTGAATGTAAATTTTTCTATTGATATTATATCCGCAGATGTTATCCTGCCATTGATACTCTGGACTAATTGGGTTTAAGAGGCAACATAGTTTTTTCTTTTAGTTTTGTGGTTGGATGTTGTTCATGCTCTTGACATGTGTATTTCACTTTCTTCCATGTAACTTACACTTGAATTTCTAATTCTTGCTCCGTCTGCGGGTCCATAATCCACCTCTTCAGATTATGCGGAGATGTGGGGGGTCTGTTGAACTTCTTGATGTCTCCAGTGAGCTTCCCCAGCTTGTTCGCCGCCCGGGTCTTAAGAAGTGGAAGGTTTGCTATTAATTGAACGAGAACATATTTAGTACAAAAAATGTATATTTGAAGTTGGTTGAAACATGCTTGTCTGTCTTAGTTTGTTGTCCATGTAATGCTTGAATTTGTTACATATGGACCTTGACGCTGACTCTGAAACTGTTATAATTGGATAGAGGCTTTGCTTCTTTTTTGCTTTGGGTAGTTGAGAGGTAATTGGATTCTGATGCAACTGGAAGTTTCTGTTCAATATGCTCGTTTTTGATGCAGAGAAAGAAAACAAAAAGTATTTGAACGGTGAAATTCTGCAATAGAGTATTTTAGAACTGACCCAAGGAAAGCAGCTATATCCAGATACCCTGCAATTGAAAATAGGTTAGGGCAAGCATTATTACGTACTTGCATACCTTTTTGGTCAAATTACACTGTGGTTTGTATTTTTCCATCTCACGTGGTCCAGTCTCAACTTCCACTGGATTATGGAGGGCAATGAGGGTGTTTGATTTGAGTGGATAAAATGGCAGCAGTAGATGCCTTCGGACTCTATTGATGTAGTTTTGGCTTTCACGATGGTGTAACACCTTGGCATGTTTTGTTTGTCAAGAATGGTTTATCCCTCCCTTCTTTTTCTCCCTGTAATTTAGGTTGGTACTTAGGATATGCATTGTCTTTGCAAATGGAATAAGTTGTCTTGTATATTAACAGTTCTGCAGTAGTGTTGGTGCATCTTACATGATCCTTAACTCACTTCTGAGGAATATAATTATGTGGTTGCTTCTCACATGTAGCATGCATGTCAAGGGCTTAACTTTTATTGTCAGTTTTTGATTAGGGATTCAATTCACTGTTCCTAAGTGATTACCCTACACTCGAGTAGTAAGATCATGGATCGATAAATTGTTTCAATTGGCCACTGAATTTGCGAAGCAGATTGTAAGTTTAACCTCATGGGTTATTCTGCAACACAGCTATACTTGCGTGGCAGGACTTCCTACGCTTATGACTGCATGGAAATGGGACACTCTTCTTTCCGATGGTTGATCTATTCAGTTGATGTATCTTCTAGACTGAATTCAGAATCAGATACTGAAAATTCATTTTGGGGTTCTGATTCCTCAGTTTACCAGCGAGTGAGTTTTGTAATCTCACTATCAAAATGTGATACCCTCTCCGCACCATCCAAAGATTGTCACGTTATTGCATGTTCGGTAAATGCTCCAAGATTATACTCAAAGAAGTGGATTGGTGGTCAAAAGTTGTACTCAACACTGATAGTGAACTAGCAGATGCTGTCTCCTTAAAGCTCGTGTTTGTAAAGACAGAGGGGCTTGTCATATTTCATTTGCATTATTAAATAAGTTCGTTTAATTTCAATTGCAAAACCAGAGAAAAAAGGGTTATCATTTCAGTTCGGTAATGTTACTTTGTAATTCTATGGTATCTTATGTGTGGCAGCTCTCTCCATTTTAGGGCCATGGGTTATCCGTCTTGTCTATCCAGCATCTGATTTTTTTTTATTCACTTGGACACGCAGGTTCGAGATAAGGGTACCTGGTTATCATCTTTCAAAGATGTCCCAAAGTACCGCACAGCTGGAATTACTCCCAGTATGTTTCCTTCTGGTAAAAGGTACAATGATCTTGATGCAGTCTTGGAAGAAAGGCATGATGATGGTGGTGATGGGAATTCTGCAAATGGGTCTGAGCCAAAGAAGGATCCTGAATCTCTAGCAGATGTTTTGGACGAGGAATTTTCAACATTGCCCTTAGAACGTTGCATGAGAATAGTGCCTCATGATCAGAATACTGGGGCATTTTTCATTGCTGTCTTTCATAAACTTTCCCCTTTGCCAGGTAGCTTGAAACATCTTTTCGTCCTGGATCATTCTGAATTTTTTAGGTTCTCCACAAGTTGTAACATGAATATAAGATGGCATGCGTTTGAAATGGTACGCGACTCATGTAGCTGTACGTTTTTCTTTACATGCCCAATTTTATCACAAAAGGTCATGCATGATGCTGCTGTTTCGTCGATACGGTCCCTGGTGTATCGGGCATGAATGGCCCATGTGTCTCCAAGAAAAATTGGTCAACTCTTAAGTGTGCCGGGTGCCTCGGAGCTCCTACAATATGACTTGCATGACAAGTTCACTCTCCGTTTCTTCCCTAGAGGTTCCCTCAGAGTCAGAACTGTTATACTTGAGCTCCAGGGACCTTACTGCCACTCTCTCACCGTTGGACTTCTCTGCTCACCTTCAAATCTATGGTGTTTAGTTGGTGACCATTTCTGTGGTGTACCTCCTTGACCCAAGTTAAGACATTCTGCAGTAGGTGACAGGTTTTATTGAGTTCATGAACAATAAAATTCACTTCATTCTCCATATTTTGGGAGAAAATTCAAAACTGCGTTCTTATGAACTGTCTTGATAAGACGATCATAGTAATGGGGGATATAAATAAAACAAACCAAACCACCCGAACTGAAGTCTTGTGTTCCATTCAATTGGGGTCAGCTTCATGAATCTCTTTGTCATTCTACTGTCATGAGATATATGCCCAGTTACATTTAATGAGTTTATATAACTATCTAGTTTTTACCACAACATTCCTTGTTTAGGTCTTTCCTCCCATTAGTATTCTTATAGGGTGAAAACACTTCCTTACTGTGCATCTACCAGTCTTCTTTTCGCGTGATGACATTTCCAACCTTTTGAGGTTATTTGTCAAGAGTTACTGTTACATTGTACGACTCAGCAGTTAATATGTATGATCTTGTTTTATTTTGTTTATGGACCATGTGAGACACCGCCGTTGACCTACCGCTTCCCTAATTTATTCTGCGCATACTTTTAAACCATGTGTTGATGTATTTCCATCTCTTGCTCCATGTTACTGCCACAATGATGTACACAGAAGATAATGATCTTGTTTTTCTTCCCACAGCTATTCAGAAGAAACCTTCTAGTTGGCATCGACAGTTGAAAGCCGATACTGATTCTCGTCCTGATATAGTCGTTGAGAAAGAGGATATAAATGGAGTTGAAATTGATTCAGAAGATGTTAAAGACGGGAAATTACCGGAAACAGCTTCTGAAGTAGATTTACTGGGTAGTGAACTGGAGGAAGTTGCTTCCGATACTGATGCTACCAAAATGTCGGAAGAAAATGAATTGGAGGACATCCAAGATCCAGTTGATAATGAAGCCGGTTCTAAGGTAGGTGGGGGTAAAAGAAAGTTGCAGATTCAAGGAAAGTGGAGAGGTGTTGACCCAGTTGTGTTTTTCACGAACAACGCGATTGTGGATAGCATAAAGACATTCTATGGCATTGATGAATCCTTTCCCTTCACTGGTCATCTTGTCACAAGAAACAGCGATACTGACCGTGTCAAGAGAATCTATTATGTATCGAAGTCTGTTAAGGATATTCTTGAATTGAATTCTAAGGGGGGCCAGCAGCTGAAAATAACTTCTGTTGGCTTGAAGATGTTTGTAAGTTCTGTGTATTTGTCTGTTTTTTTTTTACTGCCTCACTGAATTCTACATAGTTTTCAATTTCATGCCAGTTTTTGGCGTTAATTAAATTCTCAAGAATAATTATCCTCTGAAAAATTTAATTACCTTGCGCTACAGTTATGTTCATGCTATCTGAACAGCTTGCTCTTGAATTTCAGGAACGACAATCGTCAAAAGAAGGTGCCATGACTCAGTGTGCATTCAGGATATCGTCAGAAGGATTGCCGCTGCTGCTTCCACGTATAACCAAGCAGATCCTAGAAGCATCCCCGATAGACTTCAAGCATCTTTTGCAATATAAAACCATCAAATTTCCAGATTTTGTTGATGCGAAGTTCGGTGAAAAGGCTTCACAGTTGATGTTAGGTTGTTGTGTGGTGGTCTTGCGTAAAGGTATGTTTAGTTGGTGCGTTTCAACCTATGTACACTTTGAAAATTCATGGCAAAAAGGTTGATGCCACTCCCATTTCGTCATCATCTTTTGAGTTCAAATAACAACTCCAAAGTATCCAATTAAATGTAACAGTTAAGGGCACGTTTGTAAAGTGATTTTCCCCCCTAAAGTGCAGTTATTATGCCTCTCTAAATATGGACCAGCAAAAAGGGACAGAGGCAATAATTAATACTAGTATTGATCAATGAGCATGCCCACCTTATAATTCCTTGTCAACTTTTGCAGGTGACCAGAGTTTATCAGATCCTCCTCAAGTGGATGGATCGACAATAGCAATTGGATGCTGGAGAGGTAGGACAAATATATCTGTGATGGTGACTGCGATTGAGTGCCTGGAAATGCTTGAAAGGCTATCAGTTCGTTTAGAGACGGGGAATGACACTGAGATGCTGGAAACCAAGCCATCTAGTGTTGAGCCTGAAGAACTGAAGACGAACAATGATGAAACTATAGAAGATGCTGAAATCATCATACAGGAGAACGTCAACACAGGAGTTGGGGGATAGACCGACCCATGCATATGTTCACGCTCTTGGCTTCGGTTCTCCCCCCTGAAATGAAATTAGATAGATCTCCAGGGGCGAAGCTACTCAAGTAAAGCGAAGAGTGGATTTCATGGCCCTGCGCTTGGTCTTTCTTCTTTATTGCCTTGGCCTTTCACCAGATATGGGATCGATCCCTTCCGCCATTCCTCCAACAGATGCGGATAACTGGCTACTGTTATTTGAACTATTTACACATTTTTATTGGAGTGAGTCTAAATGTATTGTTTCTGTCTCGTTTTTTATTCTTAGTTTGTTCTTGTCTTAAGTTCTCCTATACCGACTTGTAACAATTTTGTTCCCTATGTCATCTGTTGTGATTTTGACTCGGATCCCTCAGGAAAAAGGTCTCTTCGTTTTGACAAATTTGTTTCTATTAGAGTCTTGTCTGATTCCCGAGAAATCATCTTCGCAATGGTTGTGACAAAGCTTGGTTTGTTCTATAATGAGCGTGGTTTTTGTTATGACAGAATGGTCTTAGTGAGTGCACATGTTTTTTTGCTTAGCCCGCAAGGCGGAATCTGAGAATCAGCCATTTGTATGTTTGGATCAGAGGGGGTTGTGAAAGGAGTTATATCAGATGTTTGGTTGTGTATCCTTCACTGGGAAGCACGCGAACGGGTACGAGTATGGTATTGGTACTATATGGGTATGTTGATATGGCAAAACCAAAAAAGGAAGGGTAAGGGTTGGCTGGGTTTTTTTTTTTTTTGTCATTCGTCATTCCTAATCTATTACATAGGGAGGGGGGAATGAGACTTGATCCCGGGATGCAGTATGAGACATTCAAGAGCTCTACCGCATGAGCTAGCCACCACTTGCGGGTTGGTTGGGTTACGACAATAACAAATGTATTTTTATAATTTAGAGCAATGCAATAGACGGATTAATTGCACTTCAAATAGTAGGAAAATAGCTAAGCTCGCTAGAGGATTCCTGATCAAGTTGGAGTTGATGAATTTCACTACAGGTATGTGCAAAATTTCTCCCTTGTCTCTCTTGATTGATAATTTCTGTAAGATGTCCTAAGATTTTGGATTTTCCCCCCAACATTTTGGTATGAAGGACTTAAAGAGCGAATTAGAATTTCATGCATGGTTTTAAATACTGGCTGTTACGTACGTATCGGCCATTATATAACGGTTTTGGCTTCTCTGATATCGTTACACCCCGGTACACAATTACGTAACGGTTTTTGACATCTCCGATACTGTTACACCCCAGTACACCGATGAGAGGGAAAAATCACACGCGTATCGGCCGGTTCCTGTTATGTATTGGTCCTATCCAATTCACGGATAGGTTCACAATTGTTACGTTCAATACTTGACCGTTGCGGATTATTTAAGTTACTGTATTTTTTACAAAAAAGAAAATGATGTTTTAAAAAATTCACGACCGCTACACCCGATTGCCGTTACGTAACATTAGATACTACTAAAATCATTACACTCAAACCGTTACCGCTGCATATCACGAAATCATTTTTTAAAACCTTGCCATTGTACTAAAACACTTACGGATATAGACCAAAATTGTTATTTTACCATGCAAAGCATAGAAAAAGGAAGTCTTGTCAACTTAGTTTTATTAATGTTGGGTACGGCCAGATATATAGGGATACTTATGAGCAACAGTCAACGAGACAAGTTTCGGTACACGATTCAGGTACTCGGTTCAAGTACGAGTACACACCGGACTTTTAGAAGTACCCGTGCTTCATATTCCTATCCAAACCCAGTCTAGAACGTGTTTGAATCTGTAAGAGGGGAAAGGAAATGTTTGGACAAATCCTATCCAAGCACAGCCGCAAGTTATTATCGCAGCGAATGAATTCTACAAGAAACGAAACAGAAATTTGCGCATTAATTCAAAACAGATCAATCACATTCGATTGATCTTTTGAATAGAACTAAAATCTCAAGACCATTAAGATCAGTAATAGACCATCTGCAACAAGTTTTAATCCTCGCCGTTTTTCCCTCAAAACACGTAATCACTTCCTCATACACATTAAGCTATAGTAAACAAAGATATACAACAAATCATATACCCAGACATCGAAAATTCTCGAAAATTCACCTCGACAAACATCCAAATTCAAAACCGCAAAAGTCAAAGAAATCACGATGATGTACAGCACATCTTGCTCTTAGCAGGGATTACTTGTGCGGGCCCAGGAACCAGAATTTTCTTGCCAGCCAGCGAAGCAGGGTTGCCGTTTGTTTGGTCCTCTCCAGCCACAAGATTCTTCCTATTCACTATGTTGAAGATTTCGGTCAACACAGTCACGAACGCAGTCTCCACATTAGTTGCTTCCAGTGCTGAGGTCTCCAAGAAGAACAATCCTTCCTTCTCGGCAAACTCCTTGGCGTCCTCAGTGGGGATTGCCCGCTGGTCTTCCAGATCGGTTTTGTTTCCGATGAGGATGATAACGATGTTCTTGTCGGCATGGGCACGTAACTCTTCAAGCCAACGTGGTATGTGTTCAAAGGTTTGGCGCTTGGTTATGTCGTACACCAACATAGCCCCCACAGCACCCCTGTAGTACGCACTAGTAACCGCTCTATATCTGCTCATTGTACAAAATTTAACATTAACATCAATTGCTTGCATCAAAGTATGACAATCATGTTCAGATACACAATAAATCTATTTCAGTTTAGCTAGTTTAACTTTATATACTGGTTTCTTGGACAATATAACTAACATCTCTTTTATTTACCATAGTGTGCTATTTACAATTTCCAGATTTATAGACATAACAGAGTCCTGCTATAGTAAGTAACGCCAAATATAGTAATTATACTTCACATGATATTCATTGGAGGTCTGTGCCTTCATTTAGAGGCTCCATATCCTAGTCAAATAAGATTTCACACAGGTGACAGGACAGGATAGACTGGGGAATAAAAGTAGTTGGAACTTGGCGTTTTAGAGAGGAGGGGTAGACCAAAATCGACTTTATAAGCGGTAGTTTGAAAGGGTCTAGGATTGTTAGAATATCACGGAACATGATGCCCTTGAGAGAGCTCAAGGAGCAAAAGGATTCATGTAGCTGACTCCAATCGATTGGGGCTTACGGCTTAAGGCTTGTTTAATTTAGGCATAGATCTACAATAACTGCAACTGCATGATTACTAATCTTCAAATTAAAACTGCTATGCTACTTTTTTTTCTTCTTGAGAGCTATCTTATCACAATCCAGTTCAACCAAAATATATATATAAAAAAAAAAAGAGCACAAAGGGCAGGGTACAAATAGTCATGTCACAGGGTCTATATTGTATGCTCCAGTGGATGGCTTCAATAATCATCATTGGATATTTACCTCTAGTAAATGTGCATAGAAGTTGAAATTCAAAAGGAACATCATACAAAATATTCCATATAAGGTTTCGAAATTCAACATCAGATTGAAGTTTGGATTCTTAAGGTGAGAAATAGAAAAACAAGATTCATGGTTTTGCTGACTATCATGCCAATCATTTGCCGAAAATCACTCTATAAAAACATTTCTTCTTTCTGAATGAAAATGGTAGATAGGCTGAACATCGTAGCAAGGATCAGTAACTAAACCACTGTTTCACCAATTGACATTAACAATTGAACATCATAAGAACAGTAATCACAAGTAATGGATTAAAAGGAAAAGTCGAAAACAGTAATCATAAGTAATGTGCCATACGGAGAGATCGCGCGAGATGATTCATACTCAAAATGTTTATCTTATTTTTATTGATAGCGAAGCGTAGAAAGAACTACATTGACACCATCATAAAAACCAGATTTAGGAGCAAAATGTTTATCTTATTTTTATTGATAGCAAATAATATCATAACTGCAAAACAAAGCTACTGTAGTAGAGAGAACTATAAACACCATCATACAAACCAGACTTAGATAACACCAGTCCATAAAATATATAAATACTACTCCTATATACTTAGGTGGTAGACTATAAACATACACATGTGCATAGTCACAGTGAAGTAAATATCTATTCGGCCTATTGGAATCGATCTACTGGTATATAGTGTACTTATGTATGAATAAACTAGATTTTGTGTAGTATGAAACTACGAATACTGAGATTACACATCATATCAAAGAGACAGAGAGATTGGAGCAGATGCTATTCTAATATTCAACACTTTTCTATGCTTAAGACAAGCAATCCAAATCAAAACTACAGATTACACTAATAAAGTTAGATATACAACATAATAGCAAAGCTGAGTTACTAGAAATAACTTCATTAACACTACCTATCTAATCTGACATAGATGAGATGACACTATAACACCATCAGTTCAAACTCTGTACACACACTATAGACAACTCATAATTGACAATTGAACTCAAAGTTACTTTACTTTAACAAGGCAAAAACAAAACAAATCAAGAGGACGAACTTTATGGACTAACCAAAAGGAGTAAAGAGCACATGAGAGGTTCTGACCTGACCCCTAGGCCATCAGAAATGCACTTTGGACCCAAAAAGTTGCTTAAACAACACAATTGCAAAGAAAATTAAGTACAAATCACTTCCTAGGTAGTTCCACGTCAAATAAAACCTAGATCAGATGATACTAGGTCTACATATGCACAAAATATATACAGAAAAAAGTATACCAACAAATTTATCCGATGAAACGTTATATACACATGTTCAGAGTCTTCAGACTATATACAGTTAAAAACCACAAGATACATACAGTATGTATAAAAACATGAAAAATAGCTAACAAAATCAGAAATACAATTCTAAATCACAATGCTAGGAACATAACTCCCGCCGATGCGCTGTGTTCACATCCATAAGTTACTTAAACAACACAATACCAAAGCAAATCAAGCACAAATCACTTCTGGGCAGTTTCGTACCCAATCAAACCTAGATCAGACGACACTAACCTTAATATACACAAAAAACAGATAAAGCATGAAGTACATAAACCATTTCACACGGTAGTAATGCAGTTACTGTATACGCACAAACACACAGTAGATATAAACACATGAAAAATAGCAATCAGAATCAGAAATGCAAATTGAACTAAAAACACTAACTTAAACAACACAAAATCAGAGCAAATTAACTACAAATGACTTGCTAAGCAGTTCTGTACCAAATCAAACCTACATGAGATAACACTACGCCTACATATGCACAAAATAGAATCAGACAAAAACTACAAAATGCAGTTATGGTGGCGATTTTTACCGTTCTTGGCCAGCGGTGTCCCAGATCTGAGCCTTGACTGACTTGTGCTGAATAACTAGGGTTCGAGTCTGGAACTCTACACCGATTGTGGCTTTGGAGTCCAAACTGAACTCGTTACGAGCAAACCTAGCCAGAATCTGAGACTTACCGACGGCTGAGTCGCCGATGAGTACCACTTTGAAGACGTAGTCGATCTTCTGGCTCGCATCGCCATAGCCAGCGTTCGCCATTTCTCTACTCCCTCTCTCTCTCTCTCTCTCTCTCTCTCTACTATCTCTGTGTGTGTTTTCTGTTTCTGTCTCTATCGATGGAGTTGAGAAGTAGAGAGAGAGAGAGGAGATCGTGGAGGAATCTCTGTTGTGATTGGGAAGTGAAGTGATGGAAGATTAATCAATCTTGTGAGTGGTAATTAGTTTGAAATTTTGAAAACTAGATGAGTGATTAGAGGATAAGGGAAATTATACTATTGATGCAAAAATCACACAATCCCTCTTATGTTTATCAAGATTTCTAGACCAGCTTGCTGGACACCTCAATTAATACTGCACCTTAGCGAATAAGAAAATCCTGCAATTGTCCTAATGTTTGAAATGCTTTGCCTCTTTATAAATTGAACGTGCAATTTCACGGAGGAAAATCACTTATTGCATTCTCGTGCCTGCTTGATCAAACCTCTTGCGGTTCAATTCCGTTTAGTAAATTTATTATGCGCATTCTTATTCAAAAGCTTTCACAAATTTTGATTATTTATGTTGTTCAAATGAATATCGAAGTCCATGAATCTAAATGGCCAAGGCTGAGTTTCCATGAAAGTATTTTCGGCATTTTCAGTATTGTGGACTACTAAAAAATCCGTAATGGAAACTTACTCTAAGGCTTGTTTTGGCTGATAAATCACAAGTGTTTTTTTTTTTTTTATCCTTATTCGAAAAAAAATTCACATTTGTTAGTTTTGCGCTAATTTTTTTTATGGTCTATTAGTTCGTCTCGACGAGCCGAATCTAAAAAATATAAAATTATTATCAAAATTTTTAAAAAGTTCACTTAAAACAAAAACAAATCCAAATTTATGTGGTTTTATTGAATTATTTTTGTCTTTATTAACATATACTTTTAGATTCCTCTCATCGAGACAAACCAACAGATCACAAAAAAATCGACACAGAATTAACAAATACTTTTTTTAATAAGAACAAAATAACAAACCACTTGGCGTTTATTAGCCAAAACAAGCCTAAATATTTGTAGATTAGTTTTATTTCCAGTAGCATGAAGAAGTACGACTTGGTTCTCCAATAGATTTTATGAAAATTTGATAACCATTCGTGAAATTTTTTGATGAAATCTCATATTAACTTCATAAAATTTATTGGAGAAGAACCCTAAATCATGAATCCTTATATGTAGAGGATCCCCTCGTGAATCGTGATTGAAGGAGGGGTAAAATAGTAGTAGTAATTGAAAGCGGAAGAAGTGATTAAGACGTGCGTATGTCTCGGGTGAAAATGTTGCCGAGAATAAAGTCATGTTGTCAGTCTTTCAATGAATTATTTTTGGGGTAAATCTCACTGACCCCCACAGATGCAGGAACCTCCCCTGAGTTATTAATAATTACACCGATCTCACTTATTTTATAAACTGTTATCAAAATTTCCCTATTTCCTGAAGTTTATTAAACGCCATTAGTTTAGGACTACAAATGAGTACAATTAAGTCTTGTGCTTTTTTCCAATTAGAATTTTGAACATCGAAATTCAGTAAGACTTTTGGTTATATTAAATTTGTACAAGTTTTGTACGTTTCATATATTTTCAATAAATTGCAGTTTTTTCTTTTAAAAATGATATTTGTCACTTAATATAGTGTGTTTGTTTTGGGTAGCCGAGAAGTATTTTTCCAAGTGAAATACATAAAAATTTCTATCTTATAATATCCCCTTCCAAAAATCTAAAGAAGAACGAAAAATGATCATAATTATTTTTCGTACTGACTTATTTTTTAAAGCGAAAATAATGTAATTGACAATATTCTTCTACTAAGAATTTTTAGTTTTCATTATTTTTTCATTCCGTTACAGAGTAGATACTCCCTCCGTCCCTTTAATAGTGTAGACATTTTCATTTTGAGTTGTCCCTTAATAAGTGTGTGTTTTGAAAAGTTAGTGGGTACATTTCCTATTTTGCCCTTAAAAGTAGATTCTTTTTTGAAAAGTTAGTGGATATTATTATATTGATAAGGGTAAGTAGTGCAAAATAGATGTAAAAGTTGATGTGAAAGAAAATAAGTTGGAATTATGAGACAACACACTTAAAAATGAACGGGGGAGTATAATTTATAGTAAATATATAAAATGGACAAATATGTAAAAGAGAATTCAATCACATATAACCAAAGGTCCAAAAGTCTAATTTCAGTTTTATTGTTTAAACTTCCAATTCAAAAAAAAGAATAAGACTTAATAGGGCATTTTAGTCATTTGTAGGCCTAAACTAACAGTGTTAGAGTAAACTTAACGGAAGGAATGAGGGAATCTTGATAATAGTTTGTATACCAAGGAGATTAGTGAAATTTAGCCTTCCGTTATTTTGGTTTTATTGTTTAAACTTTCAATTGAAAAAAAAAGAAGACCAAGACTTAATTGTTTAAATCACCCAAATTTTAAGGGGTATTTCAGTGATCATTTGTAGGCCTAAACTAACGGTATTCGAGTAAACTTAACGGAATGAGGGGATCTTGATAATAGTTTGTATACAAATTGCGGGTTGTCACATGATTGATGCTATGTCTCATTTATGATTCTTATCAAAAGTACGATTATAAAAAAGTGATTCTATTAGCAACCCACAATTTATTCCATGCAACCCACAAAAAACTCCTCAATTTTCATTACTGTGTAAAGACTTAAATGCCCCCTAAAAAAAATCACCACCCCAAATCCCTCATTCTTCTTCCCCGTTCTTCACTCTTCTCCCTTGCCAGCCACGGCCGCCACCCATCGCCACCAGTCATCCCCCACCTCCTTCCCCTTCCTTCGTTCAACCCGCCATCGCTACCTCCTTCTTCTTCTTCCTTGTTCCTTTGTAAATCAAACCATACGCCATCTCTACCACCGCCCAGAGCCGGCTTTGGACTAAAGCCCATAAAGCCACCGCTTTAGGTCCCAAATTTTAACTAATTTTTGGGGCCTCCAATTTTATCGGTTCATATAGTAATTATGCTTTCAAATGACTATAATCACTTATTTATGAAAGTTTTTTTGTTTTCCTTAGTGTTTTTAACTATGCTATATTGAGATTCAGGGCCCAATTTGAAACAATTCGCTTTAGGTCTCATAAATATTAGAGCCGGCCCTGCCACCGCCGCCCTTTTCCACTCGAACCAGACGCCATCTCCACCTCTTTTGACCTACCACCGCAACTTTTTCCACCCCTTTCCAGCTCGGTGATGGACATTGTACCTTTTGTGGAGCCAAAATCTCATGAATAGAAAAGGAATCCATTTGAAATATTAAAAATTCGACTGGAAAAAACTGCCCAGAATTTTGACATTCACACCTTGAAACACGACTATATTTTCGACATTCACACCGAAATATGTGCACATATTCGACATTTGGATACTGAAGTAAGTACTTCGAAAATTTCATATTTTGACAACATACGTTTCAACAAGCTAATGTCGAAATTCATTATAATTTTCGATATACTAATGTCGAAATTAATACTTTATTTCGACGTTTGGACACCGAAGTAGATACTTGAGAAATTTATTAATTTCACAACACACATTTCGACAAGCTAATGTTGAAATGCATCATATTTTTGCAACTTTAGCTTGTTGAAAAATATGATGTATTTCGACATACACACCGAAATAGATATAGAGCAGAAATTCAATTTTTAACTTGCAGGACCACACAGACAGAGAGACGATGGTGGTGGTCGATGGGTGGGAGGAGGGAGGTGGAAGACGATGGAGAAGGGGGAGGGGAGGAAGTGTAATTTTAGGGTGAAGGGTATTGTGGGTAGTTTAGGTGAATTTAGTGGGTTGTTGGAGTAAATTTTGTTTGAGAAATTTTAGTTGTGGGTTGTATGAAGAAAATGGGTTTTTATGGAGTAAATTGTGGGTTGCTAATAGAATGACCCTTATAAAATTATTCTCATATTCTTCTTGTTGGGATCTTCCAATAAGTCAATTTCTATTTAGAAATTTGTTGATTTTTTTAGGAGTAAATTTTCAATTGCAACTTCTTTTCTTGACCCTCCACCACCAAACCCCACCCCTATGTCTTCAGCCTCCATCACTACCATTGCTACATCTTGAACTTTTTAACCCGCCCCTCCCCCAACCCAACCCTAATCCCTTCAATCTTCATAGTTAGCCTCATTAATTAATGAACCCTCCATTTCGACTCTTAAAACTACAAATTGAATTGTAAAATCAGCTTGTCGTCCCCAACCCCAAATTCACAAAGAGAGCTAAACCTGATTTTATGAAATCGAGAACCCTAAACCTAGAAATCGTCCATTCCATTATATGTTAAAAATATTGTATTACTCTTACTGTTTGAAAATTTCTCTTACATTATGAGTAAGACAGAATCAAATATAATTATTTGCGTACTTCATTTATACTTCATTTACCAAACGAGAAAAACAAACTATACATATATTACCATCAGGCAAATATGACGTAATGCAAGTGTAATTTTTTAAATAAAAATTTAACTCTACTAGTTCGGTTCGATGAAGATCCTACTCCGCCCCTCCCTCTTGCTTCTAGTAGTAATAATTGGAATTTTTTTTTATTATCAATCCACTATGTTATCAATATTCAAATAAAATGACAAAAGAAACACACTCTAATGCATTTTTTAAATTCCAAATATGCCTTTTGCATACTTGTTCATATATTTCAATGTACTTTTTGGACTTTAACATAGCCCAGCGGCCAGTGGGCAATTTGTAGCATTTTCCATTTTTGGTACTTCGGAAATGTCAACTTGGAACCATCTAACCATTCTTAATCAGATTTGAATCTCAAAATAAACACAATGCTTCACAAAAATAAAAAATAAATTTAATAGCAACTCCAACCCAATTCTTCATTTTTAAAGGTTCAAAATATCATTCTTTATTTAAAAAGTGAATTTGAATAATGTTATCATTCACTCACACAACAATCACACCTTTTCATTTCTATCATAATTTTTCAAAAAACACACTCAAAACTCAATCATCTCTCATTTTCGCACCAAAATTTCAAATATCAGTTTTGTAACATTTACCAACAAATTCAAGATTGGTTTATTTTGAAGATAATGTTAACATACTTTTAATGGCACTATTTTATCAATATTGTAATTTGAATGTTAAAAATTATGCATCATTTAGTGTGGAAAAATATAGAGAGAACATTCTTCAAATTTTAGAGGAGTCTCCGTACATGAAGAATCAAGCGTGAAGAACGAAATTGAAGGGTATATGAAGTACGGTTGGAGATGCTCTAAGCAGATCTGTATCAAGATTTGTTAAGTTAAAAGTAAGTACTGAAGATCAGCCCAATAAACATATGGGCTAATAGAGGCCCAACCGATATCAATTAGACACGGGCCACAAGCCATTCCCTTCACTTCTTTTAACAACTTTTCTCGTACAGGTTAGGAGCCTAATTTTACTGAGGGAAAAATCTATATTACAATAGAAAGCGGTTTTTGTCCAGTTATACTTTTGTCCCGGTCATCATGTTACATTTTATCCATCTATTTGCCAACTCACTCCCTCCCTCTCTCTCTCTCTCCACCGGCTCACCACATCCAAAATTTCAAACCACATTATCTCTTTACCCTTTTCAAAGTTCAAATCACATTCTCTCTCACTACCTCCTCTCCTTCCCCCTCTCTGAAATTTGAAAGACCATAAAGAATGGGCCCGGACACGTGCGTCGATTGCTCAAGCCGTGCCTTCAGGCACGGGCATGGGTATGCACTAGTATACTACAAAATATACATTTATTTATTGGGTCTTGATATATAAAAATGCATACGAAAAAAACCAGATTAATCAAATATTTGTGCCCATCTAAACAAATTATATCTATTTCAAGAAAAAAAGAAGGTTATCCTCTGGTCTCTTGCCTCTTTAATAAAGGCTATTCATGAAAAAAAAAAAATTCAACTTGATCGGATATACTAGCTAAAAGAAGAAATCACGTTTGTGGAAATGCATGTGCGAATTTGATTTGTTCATGCGACTTGCAATATCTAATCAAGCTCCTTTTCTTATACTTGATGATATTCGCTTTGGGATCTACGAGAGGTAACCACATCGGTCATTGTTGTGGACCCGAGAAAGGCGTAGGATGACCCTAAACTATACTGGACTGACTGAATAAAATTTGGGGAGCTGCCACTCTTGAATTATTCATGCCTCTCTAATTTTTTTTTTGATAATGGGGCCATGCCTCTTTATGATTTCTCCAACTTGAATGGCAAATTAATATGTCACCTTACTAAAAAATATACTAAGAGACTCTACATTAATTGATTACTTTAAACCACTTTAGGCTCAGAATTTTTACTGCAAAATTAGTTAACAAAGTTTTTGCACTTTTTTTAGCTTCATTTGAGTACTTTAAGGCCATCACTACATAAAGTGCTTTAGAAAGTTTGTTTGCTGTGGAGTGTACCCTAGGGCATATGAGAGAGGAGAGAGATAGAGAGATGCGAAGAGAGAAAGAAAGGAGAGATCAGGTATACGGCAGAAGAGAGAGAAGCGAGAAAAAGGAGAGAATGAAGAGGGAATGGGTCCCACTTCAATTATTTTTTAACTCTAAGTCTCTAACAATGCCCCTAACAATACCAAATGGATCATTTTTTCATTCACTAACTCTCTAACACATAATTTTTGAGTCCCACTTTTAACACTTTGTGTCATATAACACACATTTTTAGCTAGCATCAAAGATGCTCTAAATGCCACTCCCTCTGTCTCATTTTAAATGCACCTACGTAAAGTAGTGTCATTTTGACTTTAAAAGAAAATATATTTCTAGATATGTTTTTCAAAATTTTTTACACCATTCAAAAGTATTCACTGAGATCTTTTGAGCGGTACAAAAAATAAAAACATTTCCAAAATATTTCATTTTTTAAGGTCAAACTTCTACGGTCTCCTGTACGGGACGGACGGAGGGAGTACATGCATCATTGACTCATTGTGAGTATTGAAACAATCAAGATGTTGCAACATCATTGACTCATTGTGACTAATTTCCGCTCACAATCGGTCACTTAATCACTTGTACTTGATTTGTGGTATTCCTATGCAGAATAATCAAACACAGAGAGTTTTTAAAACGAAGGGCTCAGATAGTCGAATAAGATCTTTGCGAGTATGAGATGATAAGTCAAATGCTGGTTCTTGATTACTTGCAAACCTTGTTAAGGTTTGCAGTGTTCAAAATCATTTTAACTGGCTCAATTAACAAGTCATATATACACAAAACTTCATGTGTTCACATGAATAATGCAACCAAAAAATTACAAAGCTACATAAAATGTTACAATTGTTCCTGACAAATTTTTTTTGTATTTTGAGTCAGCAAGATTAAATCGGCGCATAAAATTTATGGGGTCAATAATGTTATTATTTATTAATCAATTACATTTGGAGCACCACTTTAGGATGCCCCATGAGCATTAAATAATTTTCTTTCAAAAGACTGATTGAGGAATAGTTGTTTGAAAACTTACCAGTTGAACCTGTTTCTCGAACAGACAGCCGTAATGGCTCACTACACCCTTGTAGTGAGTTTACTCACTACGAACCCCCGGTTTTGTTGAACACTTGGTAAGAAAATTAACAGTTATGCCTGTTATGCCAAACGCCACACCACAAGCACGAAAACAGTAAATCAAGCAAGAATCAAGACACACAAGTTTACGTGGTTCAGCCAAATCGGACCTACTTCCACGGGGAGGGAGATTTCACTATACTTCAGAGATAAATCGTGATTACACACTCACTCTCAATCTCACCACAATGATTTCCTCACCGTTCTCTCATGTATCTCTCTCACCTACTCACTGCCTCTTTCTTTTTTATCACACCCAATAAACAAGACAAGTACGAGTATTTAAAGAGTTACAACGATTAAACCCTAAACCCTCCCATTGGGCCTTAAGCCCAACCGGCCCACACGGGGTGGACCCAACAAATCACCCCCTCCAACCCGAGTGGGTAAATGCAGTCCCGGCAGCACCCCCATGTCACCACCTCCAATCCGCTACAACTAGCGAGCGCCTGTTGCCAACTCCAAACAATCACTTGAATGAATGTATCCCTGCAAGCTAGTCTCTCCGCAGCTGATCAGAAAACCTGAGTATCGCACGCCCTCAACTAGGATGTCTCCACTCTCACACCTCCTGCCAAGGTGTTGGCGCCCCCCCACCGGAGCGCCTGCACCTCCTCACCGGGGTGCGGTCGCGGCTCACCGCCACGGCGATTGTGGTGGTGGTACCCTTCCTCCTTTGGAAGGACCACAACCATTTTTCCTGTGAACAACCTGCATCAATCGCTTCCCCGAATCCCGTGCAACTCCTGAGCAACCCTGCTTACTCTGTGCACGTGTTTGCAACTGACGCACCTCTTGCCCAACTGAACAACCTATACCGCTTGTCCCATGTCTAACAGCAGCCCCACCTGTCATGACAGATCCCACAAGCTTGTATAGCCCACCAACTTTCTTTCCCAGCAGTAAATCCCGGCCTCCACCAAAATCCCGAAGTGCTCCGCTATCCGCCGAAAAACTACAGCCTCTCTCATCAAGCTTCCCGAGAGATATCAAGTTTTTCTTTACCCCTGGCACATGTTGTACTCCCGCTACTTTCACAATTTTCCCACTCGGCACCCGAAACTTCACTGTCCCCTTGCCAACAACCCGATTCGTCGAACCGTTAGCCATCCGAACAAGACCTCCATCGCATGCCTCGTAATCCTAAAATTGTGACTTATCCCCGCAAACATGATTTGAGCACCCCGAATCTAGTACCCAATCTGATTTTCCCGTGTCTGTAGCATCTAACACTGCCAACGTATACTCATCATCGGATTCCTGAACTGCCACTGCTGCTTCATTTGGTGGATTCCCCATACACTCCGCCAGGTATTTCGGACAATACCGTTTAATATGCCCCTCTTTATGGCAATGATAGCAAGTGACTCCTTTCGACTGAGAACTGTTGCTGTAAAGACCCGTGTAAAAAAAATCACTTTTTTATGAGAAGTTTCGTTTTGGCCGATAAAAAGTCCCGGTAATTGCTCCTTGGATTTTTCTAAGCACAACGGTATAATCGAAAGTTATTTTTGAGTAAAGCAAAGTTGTCTTTCACCCATTTTCTTCGGAGAAAAATGTGCCGTTTTTCGGTTTTGTACTAAAAGTGGGGGGATGAGATTTTGATGTGATTAAAATTTTAAAATTTTGGAAATGCCATTATTTCCAAATGGGGGGTACTTCCTTATTTTCATAAATAAATTAAAGTAAAGAAAACTCAAAAATTAAACACACCTTAAATCTCCACCAAAACCAAATTCTTTCAAGGTTCGACCATAAAATCCCCTTCTCTACGTGATTTCAAGCTTGGGTTGTGTTGGTTTTAGCTTGGAAGTGGGTATTTCGGGTTTGGAAGCTCAAGGTCTTGGGTTTTTCATTTTCAACTCATTTGGAGCAAACTTCGTGAGGTAGGGAAACAATTACTACCTCCTCTAGTTGTATACTTGTGATTGGTTGTACATATCTTGTTCTTGGTTTCATTTTCGTTGAAAATCACGTTTTCCCTCTTTATGTGGGTTTTCCTAACTTTGATTCTTTAATCTACGAAATTACTTGTTGATTGATGAAATTGGGAGTGGAATTGACCTCCCTCCATGTTTAATTGTTGCCTAGCATCTCTAGTTTAAGCCTAAACTATCCCAATTGTGTTTGGGTTGAAATTCCACACCTTAGAGGTGAAAATCTGCACTATTTCTGTAAAAGGAGCTGCTGTCCCAAAATTTCCAGCAGCTGCCCCAATTTTCTGGGTGGTTTCCGGCCACCCTTTGACGTCCGTTTGGGTCTTTTTGGCGAGAATTGTAATATTTTAGGGGAAATTGTGATATTTTGAAAGGAATGGGATACTTGGTTTTGTTTTGATGTGGACGCTCGATGGACACTTGAGGGATACATGCTATCTCACATTG
>JAXBDA010001677.1:0-51411 GCA_036023075.1 Gaultheria prostrata
TTTATAATTATAAGTTTTTCTTCTTTTTTTTCGGAATAAGTTGTTAAAGTTAGGGGCTTCGCCACTTAGGGTTACCACCTCGTCTCAAACTCTTCACAATCGCTCCAATTTTCGTCTCTAACTCTTCTAGACTTCCACAGACCACAATCCACAACCATCGCCAAAGATCGTATTTTTTCGTTGAGATTCATCAAATTTTCCAGTTGGGTCTTGGGGTTGTAATTAACTTGACTAGTGCTTAGTAAATGCTAGTTAGTTTGGAAATATGATGGTATTATTATAATTGTTGTTGAGTAGAAGAAAATTTTTTTTTTGAAAAAAATTGGGTAGAAGACAATAATCAACAGCCAAATGTAATTTTCGGATTCCCGAATCCCAGTGGGGATCCCCGTTCCCCGCATTAGGGTCGGGGATGGAGGGTAAAAAGAAATCCCCGGTGGAGCTTGGGGAGGGGATGGGGATTGGTATGGGGATGTGGATCGGGGATGAAGGTAGTGGTATCCACCCCCTACCCTCCCCATTGCCATCCCTATGAGGAAACATGACGTGGGCCGTTGGATCATAGCATTAAGAGTGAGTGATTTGAGTGAGAAAGGTTGGTATTCTTTTACGCATATGTCCTTTGGATGATGGGGAAGCGTGAGAATAGAAAGGAGAAAAAAGGGAACCGAACTCTCTCTCTTATTTGGATGATAAAAATGGTGGGAGATGAAGAGATATATAAAGTAATCGTGATATTCCCTAAAACAATTGAAAACGGAGGAGTAACTTTTAATCAATACATTTGTATTTCACAAAATTAATTATTTATAGGGTCTCAACATTATTTTTTAACCAAAACCCATGGCCTTTTTTTTTTCGAGGAAGAGTAAGACTTCATTAATAATAAACACTTTGACCCATCATGTGCATCTTTTTTTTTTTTGCAACGGAAACTTCCATCATGTGCATCTAATACAACTAGAAAATGACTTATTGCACAGGAGAGAGACATATAACACATACAAAACCTAATGAAAGATACACCAATGATAAATTAGACACTTTGACCCATCATGTGCATCTAACACAACTAGAAAATGACTTATTGCACAGGAGAGGGACATATAACACATACAAACCTAATGAAAGATACACCAATGATAAATTAGAGAATAAATTAAATAAACCCATGTCAATTATATTAAGAGAAAAGAATTAAGTTTGTAAATTCAAATTTTCGAAGAAAAATACAAAATTGTTGAATTTTGAAAGAAATGAAGACGGAATTAGAGAATTGTGATCAGAGAGATGAATAATAACGACCTAGTTTCCCACTTGATTTTATCTTGATTTCATAAAATCAAGTGTGATTTTATCAAATGGGGAAAAAGTTTGATAAAATCTGACATTTTGCATAGTTTCATAAAATCTGAGATTTTTGCAACATCTCTGATTTTATCAAACTTCTTCCTCACTTGATAAAATCACACTTGATTTTATCAAATCAAATGGCAAACTCACCCAACATCATCTAAATTTATTTTTTGAATGTCTAACATTATTTTGATCTTCTATTTGAGAGTATTGGGTCCAAGAGGCCCTTAGAGGTTAAAGGGTTTGGATTCAATTCGGCCCCAAGATTCTAAGAGAGTACGCTATAAATTCTGTTTCTGTGCTCATTTTAATAATCTTATCCCATTTAAAATTTGTCAAGAACATCAACTGTATTAAAAGTACGCTATGAATCTACAGATTATCGTAACACATTTATCTTGATATAAATTGATTCCAATCAAGTGTACCATCCTATTTTTCCAAGATAAATATGTTCTAAAATCTTATTTCTCGATAATACGTCGACATAATTTTCATACACAGATGATATTCTCAAAAAACTCTAAAATATAAACAATTCCGATGATCATAGTGACTCGAGAAAAAGCCACAAAACAGTTCATTTTCATTCGCTAACAAAACATGATTATGAAGAATTTGAAAACATTTAGCTAATAATTATTAAAACACAAGTTATCCTTTGTATAAATTTTGAAAAATATGTTTCTAAAACCGTCAACCAAACAAAACTTATTAACCAACTAGAAGCTTAACGGTTGTTTAAAGAATACTTAAATCCACATTTCAGTGTTTTTCAGGAGAGAGACTGCTAACTTGTTTGGAAAAATTAATGATGGGCCCATATTAGCTTCACTCTTACAAGCCCAGTCCCAAACTGAAAAAGGCCTCGGCCTCGGGCCTCACTAAAGTTCTGGACACGAGGGCCATACAAAATGTACATCTTTTTTAGGCCACATACCCTTCTCAAGGATGATAATATACACAATGAAATGCACATATATAAGACCCGTGGAGAAAATTTTGGATACAAATAAGGTACCGCACACGTTGTGTCCAGGCACGCATACTCAGGTTTCTCTCTCTCCCTCTCTCTCTCTCTCTCTCTCTCTCTCTGTGTTTTGAACAGTCGAAATGCGCGTTGGGTACCGCCAAGTACGTAGTACCCACAAGTTTTTCTCAGACCCGTGATTTATGATTTTGTCGGATGCCATGTTTTGTAGCATCTGTGATCTCGTATTCGAAAATTTTGAGTAAAGAAATTTTGTTAAAATGATCATCACAAGGCTCGTTTGTTTGAGCGATTTAGGTTTTGCCTTTACAAACGTGTAGTAGTACGTAATATTGGATTCTAAAAAAATTACGACTGTGTTTGGAACTTATGGAAAGTGAGGAAAGAGAAGGGAAAACATTTAAAAAGAAAATGGGAGAAAATGATGGAGAAATTTCATATAACTCTATTTAACCGTTTTCTCTCCTATTTTTGTCTCCAACCAAACACGAGGAGAGAATTTTTTTAAAACTCTCTCCCTTTCCCTTTCTTTCCCCATTTTCCAAACAAATTGGCATTGATGTTGCAACTTGCAAGTAGCGCGATATGAGAGAAAATATTCGAAGGGTTGTTTTTTTTTTTTTTTTTAATGCTGGACAAGATATGCAATCCTATGAGCGAATCATGAGATTTGATAACCTTCCATCAAAATATAGACAAGAGTTAATTGCTTTGTCATGTGATCCATATAAGCCTATGGTTGAAAGGATAAAATTTTGGGTGCAAATAGGGAGAAAAACTTTGTCGGCTGGGTAACATATGGCGGTACCTAGCGTATATTTCAGCAGTCCAAAAGTGTTTTGGACAGTCCGGATTTTAGAAAGAGAAAGAGGAGGGAGGGAGAAATATGGGTCATCCAAAGCACTTTTGGACGACCGAGCGTGATTGAGCACTACGTGTGCGGTATTTTGCGAGAAAATTTTGGGTGCAAAACTGCAAATAGGGTACCGCAGACGTGATGCCCGAGCACAATATTGAAATTTGAAAATGCAAATTACAATCTCAATTGACAGAAACACGGAATTTTTATATCTTTTTTCTACTACTACTACTACTATATTTCATATGCTGAGTTACATTCCAATTTCCAAGAGTGTTTATATTGCGACATATTCTATATACTTTATTTCATATTTGTCTCGTTTGTCTCCGAACAAAACAAAAGAATAACAATTATACAAATTTCCGACGTACCAAAAAAAAGAATGAAGATCAAACCCCCTTTCACCTCAAATTTTCGATATTTTTGTTCAGTTTTTCTGAATTTTGTCTGATTCTTATATTTCTTTTGATTAATAAAAAGTAAAAAATTATTACCAAAATAGGAGTAAAAAAAAAGTCCACTAAAATGATGAAATACGACACAACCATTTTTTCTGTTCAATTGTATGAATTATTTTCAACCATTTTTTAATTTTTCTCGTCGAAACAAAAAAAAAACTAAATAAAAAATTTACAGGAAGTAAAAATTTAGGCGAATGAGGCTTGGTTCAAAGCGTGCCCAATAATGTGTCCCATGGCAACATACTGTTTTTGGAGGAAACCTCGAATGCATCACTGCACGCACTTTTACATACTCCAACTAGGAGAAATTTGTCAGTGTCGAGGGGCACATCTACGTGGTGCAGAGCGCACATCTTTGCCTTTCAAAATACGGCTCAAACTTCTCATTCTCTCACCTCTTTCTATCTTTAAACTCTAAGCCGTTTAAAATATTTCTAGACGTCCGAGATGATAAGTGATTTGACACCACGTAGGCAATGTCCACTCGGCACTGAAAAATTTCTCATCCTACTAGACTAGAAGCGTGAAAACTGTGCCCAGAAAGGGTTGTTAAATGCAAAGGAATGACAGGTCGCATGCATGACGGGATGCAGATGTCGAAATTCCAGAACATTGTCGTAAAAATTCAATGAGAAAATCAGAGGCAAGTACTTTCAGCCTTCAGGGGCTGTAATTTCAACATTTTCCGTATTTTGGGGAGACAAGCCAAAACTCACCCTCCAAACCAGCCTTGCTATGGGTACATTATTTAGTGCACACCATATTATGTGGGACCATATTAGATTTCACGCAAATGATTGAAACCACTCAACTTATTCAAAATATATTTTTGAGAATCCTTATAAAAAATCAGTTCAGTCGGATGTCGTTAAGGATTTTGATCGATTCTTCGCTCAATTTCCAATCAGATTGATTTTTTACAAAGATCCTTAAAAAAGTATTTTAAACAAATTGAGCGGTTTCGATCATTTGTGTGAAACTCCGAGATGGGTTCCACACAACACTGTCAACACATTGTGCAGTTGGTGTAAATGGTGTACCCATAGTTTTATTGCCTCCTAAAATACATTTTCAAATTTGATGAAAGGAGAGCAAAAGTGAAACGTATGAGGAGTTGAGTTTTTTAACTTCTTATGTGTTTTCTTTCACCTTTTTTTTAACAAAAAGACATGCATAATGTATTTTGCGCATATCTCTCAAATACTGCTTCAGCTGCAAAATATATTATGCACAGAGAGCCAATGGTAGACACAGGGACGAAACTAAGAATTTCATTATTCAGGAACGAGCCTATATAATTCATAGGAATATTTTTTAAAACTTTTTTTCCCTGTATAAAACTAGAGGTTTTTTCCTTTTACTGTCACCCCGGGCTCCATCCCTGTAGACACTTAAAAAGGGAACGGATAGGTTAATTGTTTTCTACTCAAAATTCTCAAACTAATCTGAAATTTTCTTATGGATCTTTTTTATTGAGAAGAAATTGACCCAGATCTGAGAACATAGAGCCGATAAATGTGATTTTGATGGACCCTATCCATCCAAATATCAACCCATCCATTAAAATAAGAGGTGCTTTTGTTAGTTTCTGAAATCAATTATTGACTTATCACGTACAATCCACCATGGTCTCTCAAGTCAAGAAGTGAGAACCCCTACCTTGTTTGTTTTGGATTTTAGACTCGGCGAGGTTCGTAAACAAGTTCGAGTTCGATTCAAATCGCGGTAAGCTTGGCTAGTCAAATCTTCATTGAGTTCGAGCTTGGCTCGATTCTGTTCGTTTACAGCCCTAATTGGTGGTTCATTTCCACATAATTTACCACGATTCAATTATTGATATCACGATGCAATAATGTCATTTTAAGTGAATCTCCTAATTCCGGTGTTGATAGCTGTTTTTAAACTGGATTGGAGAGGAGATTAGTCAAGGCATCTGTAAAGCTGACTCGTACACTATTGATCGAAAAAGAAAGTAATAAACAAAAGACCATGCCAAAATTAATTTCCGAAGTGCTAAAATCACTTTTCTTATTTGGATCCTGCCAAGAAAAATAAAATAAAGGCACTAGGGGGTGTTCCACTAACTAGTTTTTAGAAAAAATTAGCTTTTCATAGTGTTTTATATGATGTATTGTGAGAGAATGACTTTTCTTGATTTTTTAAAAAAATTATTTTTTTAACTGGCTTAGTGGAACGGGGCCAAATAAGTGTACTTTTTATACTTTATACTTACTCGCTTTCACATATTTTGACACTTTTTACGTATTTCAATATATTGTTTAAACCCTCAAGACATCTAGTGAACTGATTTTAGCATTTCCCTCTTATTTACCGGAAGACAACTATTTTTTTTTTGTCATTCGTCATTTATAATCTTACATGAAAATATGGGAATGAGACTCAATCACGGGAAGACAATTCACACAGGATGACAAACAGGAGCATATTGCAAAATTCTTTACTAGTGGAAGACCTTCATACGCAACTCTGGCTTACCTGACACGTGTACGGGCAGAGGAGGAGTTCAATTCGAGAAACACTGCCTTTATTATGGGGTCGCAACCATGACGTGGGCGATGAGGGGGAGGAAATTTTTTTACAGTACTTTGCCCTCGTTGGAGGGACACAAAGATTAAGACGCTGACGTCATTCATGGCCCCCACCCGACGAGATGTCATGTCGACTGCGTCATTAATGCGTCATATATCTCATCTCCCCCAGTCAACCCCAATTACCAGCGGCACCACCTGGGAAATGCATGCATGCATGATGCATGTATGTGTAGCACACCCCATGACAGTTGTTATTCTAAGGCCGGGTTTCCATTTGTTAAAACGAGAAACTCATAAAATTAAGTGGGTGATTTTAACAAAAGAGAAAATCAGGTGCTAAAATTAACCCATTTTTTCAAACGAAAATGGATTGGTTTTAGCGCCTGATTTTCTCATTTGCTAAAATCACCCACTTGATTTTATGAGTTTCCCATTTTAGCAAATGGAAAACTTAACCTAATTACCTCATAAAGAAAGGGAAATGATTTTAACCCTTCCTTTTTTGAAGTGATGACACTCCCTTTTTGTTTTTTTGAGTGAATTCACTTAGACCCTGTTCCACTAAAAAAAGCCGATTTTAGCTTAAATCCAAAAGCTACTCCATCCGCTAATCCCAAAAAGTCATAAAAAACCAACACATTCATTCTAAGAGCATCACCAATGGTATAACCAAAACTGGATAATCAAAAGTTGCCACATCAGACTTTGATTATCCATACAAGATATTTATAAAGTTAACAATGTGAAGTGTTACAATGATATTTTGTGTCCATAATAAAAAAAAAGTATTACCCACTCTATTTTTATTCATAAAATGGGCACAACTTTAAATTTGTACATATATTTTTTATAATATTAGTATCATTTAAAAGATATCCACAATATCTTTAAAATGAGACCAATCTTGAACATATTTTGGTACAGATTAAAAATTGAAAGTGAAAAAAATTGAGTTTTGAAGTAAGTATTTTAAAAATGGAGAGAGAATGTTGTTACTTTTGAATTTATTCTACCAAAAAAGACTTATAAATAAGGCGTGGTCGCCAAATTTTAGTTATTGAGAAAATGTTGTTAGTTTTGATTATCTAAATGTCAAAATTTGGTTATTGGCTAAAAGATTGTCAACTTTGATTATGCCAATGTGAACCAATTTTTGGACAAACATTGCTAACTTTGGTTATTTAGATATTTTGATTATACCATTAGGGATGCTCTAAGAAAGTTTATTGACTTTTTGGCCAAAGATAAAATAAATAAAAAACAAAAAAACCAAAAAAGCCCCTGATTTGGCAAATAAACATAAACATGTTTTTTGGTTTATTCGTTTTGTCTTTATTCAAAAAAAAATCGCAAATGTTAGTTTTGCATCAAATTTTTATGGTTTATTGATTTTTCTCGACGAGACGAATTTAAAGAGTATAAAATCATAATCAAAACTAATTTTTTTTTTAATAAAGCCAAAAATACGTGGTTTATTGGTTTAATTTTGGCTTTATTCAAAAAATAATTAATTTTCACTATAATTTCATAGTTGTTAGATTCGTCTTGTCGAGAGTAACCAATAAACCACAAAAAATTGATGCAAAACTAATAAATATAATTTTTTTTTGAATAAAAATAAAATGATTAAACCAAAAAAATCAATTTTTGGTTTATTTGCCAAAGGAGATTGCGGCATTGATTTGATTTGGATGAGATTTGACCTTGAGAATTTATGACCCACCACCGCCACCTCCACCACTTTTTTTTTTTTGAACTGCACACCTCCACCACTAAACACATTGACATTTGACATGGTAACTTTAGTCGCACTCTCCGACTATTCATGACCATCCGATCATGTGGATGACACACCATAAGTCGACCACATCCAATCAGATTCCAACTTGAGAGGGTTACAAATAGGAGTGGGTCCTACTACAGTAGCTCATGGGTGATGCAATCCCCTACATCTAATGGCAGACACCATTACTTACACCACCATCAACGGCTCACCTTAAAGGCTTAAACCATAAGATTTTTTTAGTCCTTAAAATTATTTGGCCAAATGGTGGTGGGAACCCACTGCCCACAAACGGCAAAATAGACATATCACTCTCCAAATCAATAAAACTATGGGTACACCAATCAGCGGGAAGTGGAGATGGTGTAGTGCATTAAATATGAACAATTCAAAAGTGTTCACAATGATAGTAGGACTAGGGGAAGAGGAGAAACTAAATTGACTTTGAAAGCCGTCATATGAAAGGACTTGGGCTTATTCAACTAAGTGAAGAGGCTGCCCTATACAGAGTTCAATGGGAAAACAGGATTCATGTAGCCGACTCCGATTGATTGGGTTGAGACATAAGGCTCGGTTTGGTTTGATTGAAAACATGTATGGACTGCTAGAACCTTGCACTGCAGGGTTGGCCAGCGAGGTTTAATTCGGTTGGTTGGTTGGTTGGTTGATTTACTTCCCCAACAATTGACTTGTTCGATTTTTGAATTCAAGTTGCAAATACTCCCTCCGTCTCAATTTAAATGTTTCGTACGAAAGACTGTGCAAGTTTGATCTTAAAAAATAAATTACTTTTTAAATTGTTTGTGTACCGTTCAAAAGATCTCAATGAGTACTTTTGATTGGTGTAAATATTTTTGAAAAAAAAGATCTTGAAATATGTTTCCTTTTAAAATCAAAATGACACGACGTAACGTAGGGAGCATTAGGGCTGCACAAAAAAATCGGTGAACCGTGAATCCGGTCTGGACGGAACTGATCCGCACGTTTTGGATTTTAACAGTGGATTATTGGTCCGGACACGGATTCAAAAAATAGTAAACCGCGACTCGCGGTCTGGACACGGATTTTGATTTTGAAACCGTGGATTAACTGATCCAGACCGTGAGATTTATTATATATAATTTTATTTTAAACACACACACACACACATATATATATATATAAGGGCGGTTCCGCTAACACGATGAATAACACAACATATGACACATCGATAAATTTGATATAATTTTATTATATATAATTTTTGATGTATTGTAGTGGACTTTGATGAATTTAGTAGTAGTTCTATAATTTATATTTTATGTAAATGAATTCAGCAGTTTTTTTTTTTTTTGGGTATTGAACTGCCTTTGTTTGTTTCTATTCCATGTAATGAACTAAGTTACTGCTGCTTTGTTTAATATTTAGGTCTCTCTGTTTTGAGTTTTCTACTCTGGATTCTGTATTAAAGTTTTAATCTGCCTTTGTTTCTACTGATTGATTCAATTCGTGGATGAACTGCCTCTATCAATTGATTCAATTCCATGGCTCCATCACATCTTATTAAACTGTCTCTATCAATTCCTGTCTCCGGATGAAACTGTTTGTGTAATTTACGTATGATAGGTTATCCGTGGGTAAAATCGGAACCGATCCGTGACTCGCGGATCGGATTGGAACCGGACCGTGAGACTTTTGGTCTGGACACGGATTGTGTTTTCTAAAAACCGTGACTCGAGGATTAGGATTGGATTCATGTCAATCCGATCCGATCGAAACCCTGTACACCCCTAGGGAGCATTTAAAATGGGACAGAGTGAGTAATAATTTCATAAAAATCTTCTAGTTTCAACGAGAATGACCTATCGAGATAAGCTCCGGACACCCTGACCGTCGAATCCCAAAAAAGAAAAAGAAAAAGAAAAGAGGCAACTATTTGGTGGCCTCTCGTTGGTTGATCCCCCATGAAAGAAAGCTGATGGGCATTGATGATTTTTTTATATTTCCACCTCATACAGAAGCCCACTATCTCCATGGCTGGTGGAAAAAGCAAGACGGCAAAATCCACGTGTCGCTCAACGCAGCCACTTCGCCAATGGAAAGTGTTATTGAAGGAAAAATTATCAAGTGATCGTAGAGCACAGTGTGCACGAGTACCTCTGAACATCACGTAACATTGTTCCGAGAACACTCAACAATCAGTCGTTATCGAAGAGGAAGGGTTTTATCATAGATCTCAGACTAGTCAAAATTGGGCTATTTTAAGAAAGAAATTACGTAATTTTATACAAGTATCCTTATTTTTTACTGTGACAAATGACAATTACGTAATTTCCTTCTTTTTTCAAAAAAGTAAAGAACTTTAGTTGTATTTTTTGCCCCGCGACATGGAAGCGGGATTTTCTACAAATTGACTTATTGGTAAAAAGCCAGTGAATATAATTCATTGAGTGAAATCGAATTGATATATTGTGAGAAAAAGACTAATCTCATAAAGCGTAATAAACCAATTTTGCCAATAAACTAATTTACTAAAAAGGAACGGTGGGAGTATTATGAATGTGCTATATGTTTGCAGCTTGGCGTTAGTCGTTGTGCTCGTAGTGACTATTGAAGTATTCATTGCACATAGGTTTTTTTTTTTTTTTTGAGATTCTAGTACTGCGGACATCTTTTTGAGCACCTTTTTAAACACATACATTGATGCCATAAATGGATCTGTCCAGCCTTATAAGTTTGAATAATAGGGAATTCATATTGACACTCTCTATTTTGATATTAACACTTTTTATTTTGTCTTTATTAGGTGAAGCTACTAAATCACCATGATATTTAATAATTATTTTTTTCTCTGGCTTTCAAAATACAAGGGTGGTTTAGTAACTCTACCTAATAGAGACAAAAAAAGAAGTGCCGATATCAAAATGAGAAGTGCTAATATCAATTTCTTATTATCAACAGAGCAGTTAAATTAAGTAGACAAGCTACTCCTCTTTTGCTATTGTCATAATTTGGCATAGTGGTATTAACATGTCCTCCCAATACAAAGCTAGAGCCAACTGTACCTCTTTTTCAAATCTTTTGTGTTTATTGTTCAGTATGGACTAAAATCAATATATAAACAATTTACTCCACTACTATAATTGTCTAATCGTAAAAATATATAGGGCATCAATTGACGATTAGGTCTTACGGCATTCAAATACCTCGGGCTGGTCCTGGTGCAATCTGGAGATGGACTCCACACAATACGGTATGCATTTGATGTACATCAAATAGTGTACCCATAATTTTATTGATTAACCTAACGATTTAACTAATCGATGGGGGAAATTGAAATGGTAATGCAAACATCAAAGAGGGAAAAAATTATTTTTCATACATGAAGGGAAAATCTACGAGTTTCTCAAAACCTTGAGGGGAAATCTGTAAATAACGCATTACTAATTTTATTTTCTTCTATTTTTTTCCGGCCAGTGGGTGCCAAAGTGGGTTTTAATTGTTGGTTGAAAATGGAGGGAATTATGACCTGGGCCATTTCCTCAGCCAAATTTAGTCGGAAAGATGGCCAGGACCAAATTTGGCAACCTCAAATGGTAGGCCGTTGGAGGGTGCAAATATGATCTGGGGTGCCAAAAATGGCTCTGCCAGTCTGGCACCCACTTTGGCGGATCCGGGGGCCCTGTAGTGAGCTCGCTCAATAAATGTGTGTAGTGAGTTCCCTCGACCGTCGGATCGGTGATCAATGGTCCGGATCGTCTTACACTTTAAAAGGCGCTTTTACATTTACTTTAACTCCAATTTATCCGGACTGTTGATTACTGATCGGACGGCCGAGAGAACTCACTACACACTCACTATATGCGTGTAGTGAGCTCTCTCGGCCGTTGGATCGGTGATCAATGGTCCAGATCGTCTTACACTTAAAAAAATGCTTTTATATTTACTTTAACTCCAATTTATCCTGACTATTGATTACCGATCGAACGACCGAGAGAACTCACTGTACGCATGACACCATTGAAGTTGCTTTCAAGAGTCCAGACAACCCGATGCCATCTGATTTTCTGTGTACACGTCATTGCAGACTGTCTCTTCTTCCTCTTCTTCTTCTCTCTCTATTTCAATGTTTGTTACGTCAGCGAGCAAAAGTGGGGGCCACACAGCTTTACTGATCCACATCAAAGTCTAAGATGACGTCACCGGCATTAAATACACCATCACTCCATGTGATCGGCCCACGCCACTTAACCTCTCCCGGAAAAAATATCCAGTGTTCCCGATCCTACCTTAATTACTACGTGACAAAATAGTGCCATCATCTCTCACGCTCTTTCCGCGCGGTTTCACCCACCCTCTACACAATACCCATTTTTCTTTATATTCTCAATTTGTTTTTTCAAAAAATACTTCTTTCCTGTAATTCTTGTGCCTATTTAAATATTACGTTTTAAAATTAAAATTTAAGCATTAAGGTATTTAATCGTTAAATATGAAAATTATTTTTGTTTTTCTTTTGAAAAGACACAATTATGGAATAGAGAAATCATTATACTCCATACAAGCTTGGTTCTCGAGTCTCGACTACTTCTCCGAGTTTTGAATTAAGGTTATGTTTGTACCCAAATTTGGCACGAAATCCTAAAATGTATCTTTAATTTTTTAATTTAATAGTAACTTTTTGAAAATAATTTAATAGTAACTAATCATGAATAAATTAATGAAATTTTCTTATTGCTTTCCAGTAGAAAAGGAGAGAAATCAATGGTACGCATGAACGAACAAGAGTTACGATTTTTCCAGTTTTAAAAATTTCGAAGTGCAAAACGTAATTTTCAGCGTATATTTCGCAAAAATAGAAATCTAGCCCTTACATATTCCTTAAATACTCTTTAAAAATAATCAGTATAGTATAATTTTAATCATCCAAATATCATGTGAAATTCATGAAAAAGGTGTATCTGCAACTGCTCCTCGTGTTTAGTACGTCACTATAGATTAGGCCAAACCGATTTTAAACAAAGGATTATAATACATACTACTAGATGCTAGATGTCACTATAGATTAGCCCAAATCAATTTTACAAAGGATTATAATAAATAAATGAACTTTATGAAAATTTACCGTATGAATGATAAGAATAATTAGTAGAGCAGGAATTTTTTTTGGGTATCAAATGGGTACCACGTGGCCGAGCCTACATGGTACCCGAGCGTTGCATCCGAACTATCCAAAAGTATATTAGATGGCCCAAATTGAAACCATCTCTCCTCCTCCTTCCTCTCCTGTCCTCTTTCTCTCTCATGTTTCTCTCTCCATAATTCGGACCGTCTAAAGCCAAAATAGACGGCCTAGATCATGCACACGGATAAGACTGTCTAAAACCAAAATAGATGGGCCAGATCACGCACGCGGATATGTGTTACCCGCTCGGTACTGAAAAATTTCTCGGAGAGTAAGAACGACAACATGGCAGAGTGAATTGCCAGCTCTACTAGAGTAGCACACAAGTGAGGTACCGCGTAATTAGAGCATCACCATCAGGCTTAACAAATTAACTTTAAAGTTAAAGTAGAGACCAAACTCCTCCAAAACCTCAAAAATCAGCCTCACCAAACAAACTCACCAATTTGAAGATTTCTTAACTTTGCTACACTAACTTAACAAATTTGGTGACCTACTGTTCACTCACCAAAAGAGGAGGAGGGAAGGAAGAGTAAAAGTTTGAATAGAGAGTCTGATTCTGTGAGTTTTCGATAAAGTGACTTTGTAGAAAGTCTGATTTTGTGAAATTTTTGAAAAGTGACTTGCTACTTAATTATAAAATGTGTTTTTGAGGTTAAATTTGGTATTTTTTTTTTTGTGTGTTAGATAAGGATGCCCTTAGAAGAGTAGGAACCACAACGGGACCCGGGGGTGCTGTGCACTTCTCGGCCGTCAGATCGTGTTTTGGACAGCCCCAAATGCATTCGGCAACTTTAATTAAACTTTGATTTATTTTTACTGATAAAAATCAAAGCACATCAGAGCCGTTCAAAACACAATCGGACGGCCAAGAGTGTGCGGCACGGTCCATAGCACCCCCGGAGTCGATGACAACGGGACGGAGTGAATTGCCATCTCTACAAGAGTAGCACACAAGTGGGGTGCCGCGCGTGGGACTGTCATATCCCTAACAAACAGTGACGAAGAAATCACGTAGAATACGTTAACACCTTTTTTTTGGGCTCTTCCTTCACACGCATATAATAACGAACCTCCCTCCTTCCTTTCCCCTTATAAAACACACATCCCCCAAACCCCACCTCCCTCCCCCGCGTTGACGTAACCACTCTCTCTCTCTCCTCCCCCGATGCAGGGAATCCGAAGCTTCCGCCCTCTCTCCGACGGCGGCGTCCGCCTCGAACTCTCCACCACCACCAACTCCTCCCCCTTAGCGATCGACGTCGAGGAATCAGCCGAGTCAAGGATCCAACGCCTCATAACCGAGAGCCCCGTCGTCATCTTCAGCCGATCCTCCTGCTGCATGTGCCACGCCATGAAGCGCCTCCTCTCCGCCATCGGCGTCCACCCCACCGTCATCGAATTGGACGACGACGAGATCGCCGCCCTCCCCGCCGCCGAAGGCGGTGGCTCCGGCGGTGCTCCGGCTGTTTTCATCGGTGGATCCCGAGTCGGTGGCCTGGAGAACCTCGTGGCGTTACACCTCAGTAATAACCTCCGGTCCAAGCTTGAAGAGGCAGGTGTGCTCCAAGTTGCGTCGTAATTTGACTTGGTGAGTTAAGCCGGTCTGGTCATCTGGTTATTTGCAAAAATAAAATAAAAAAAATAGTTGCGCGTTGGGATGTTATTGTAATTGCAGGAAAAATAGGGGGAAAATATAATTGATTTTCCTAGTTTTTAATTTGTTGTCTAGGGGTATGATTGGAATAGAATGTTTGTAGATCCTGAAGCTTTTCAATGAATGGCTATGGTAATTGGCAACTGCATCTTTTATGGCAACTGGCTGGTCAAAAGAATCACTTTGGAATTTGGATGCATAATTACATACGTATATTGTTTGTATATATCTCCTTCCCTCTTGGAAACGGGGTGAGTGTTGTGCACGCAGGTGCTATGCACCGTGTCGTGCGCCCTTCGACTATTCGATCATATTTTGGATGACTTGGATGTGTTTTGGAATTTGGATGCATAATTACATGTAGTATATTGTTTGTATATCTCCTTCTCTCTTTGGGTACATGATTGAACATCTGTGATTTTTTCGATTAACTGGTTTAAGTGCTTTCTAAGGTTTACTGTATGAATCTGTATGTATATGATATTTGATTAATAAGAAATTGGGGGGCTTTTGCGAGTGACATTTTTTTAATTCAATTTTAGGCCGAGTTTCCGCTGTTGACTAAAGGGTATTTTCTTCAGTATTTGATTTTTCACTATTGAAGACGAATCATTTCTCGTAATTGAATGAAATAAATGGTGTTTTTAATGGAAACGAGTTGTATTTTAGGGTGGAAGAAAAAGATTTATTGAAAATTCGAAACCCTGGGCTCTGTTGTTCCTTGGGAACGTCATACCTGCCAAGTGCCAACCCATCGGTGCCGTCCTTCTCCTTCTCGACAATCAACGGTTCAGATGCTTAGATGCATGCACTTTTACCGGTAGGAATTTATTAGTCTGAACTATTAATTGCGAAGATGATGGACAACTGAGATCGAAAGTTTGCAGGGGCTTGTTGTCCCCAAAGGATAACAGAGCCCCCTAAGTTCTGAAAATTCAGTGTTAATGTGAAATATAACTCTCTTTCTTGAGTGAAAACGTTTTTATACAATTTTTTGTCTTTTGTATGCTACAAAGTTGTTTGTTGGGAGATATGCGAAAGTAGCTCAATTATTTCAAAGTTTAGGTCACTAAATTCTTATAAGAGCCACACAAGAGGAGACGAATTTGTGAGGTCATTCCCATGAATATCCCTAGAAGATTTGGGCCAATTTTGGGATCACCACCTCTTCTTTTCTTGTCATTCCTTTTATTGGCATAATATAAACTGCTTTTTGGTTTAAAGTATATTGAAGTTAATTATTCTCCTAAGTTTTGTACTTGTGGAGAAGAAAAAATTGTGAAAAAAAGGAAAGCTATCTGGCAACAGTAATGCTATACACACACTCTCCCATACACCCTCGCTCACATCCATTTTGGATAGAAATGACACGTGTCAACAATAAAAAATGGGTGTGGGTGAGGGCGTGTATGTGAGGGTGTATATGTAGCATTAATGATCTGGCAACGTATGATGTAATAGAAAACGTTGTCAATCCCTCCCTGTTGCTACGCCTTATTGCAATTTCAGACTTAAACTCAAAGCTGATTTGTTGTGTTTTACGAAACAAATCATTCTCTTACAATACATCGACTTATTGGAAATAGTACTGAAACTACTGGGTATTTTGGGTATATTCCAAATTTACGATAGCAAATATTTTATATGCCTTAACGTATGGCAAATATTTATATGCATTCAACGTATATTAATATATAGAGATCAATGGTATAGTGGGTGAATAATGAATATTATTTTTTTCTTACCAGTCTTACAAATTTGTATTACATAGACTACTTTGATGAAAGGGAAGTGCATGTCACGAGTTTAACTCACAGCGTTGGTGAACTTGGAATCATTAATTAAACGTCCAATTTCATGGACTTTAACCAAATTTCAGGAGTGCAAGTTTGTTCACTCACTAAAGCTGTGTAGGGTCCACCGCATCCTACTTCCAATTGTATCGGGTTTTTTTTTCCTCGAAAAATAATCTACAAGCCCAATACTTGAAAATAAAACGATATTGATCATTGGAGTGAGATCCGGTTTGGACCGCACGTAGAGTGAGTAACCTTCACCCCACTTTTTAAAGTGAGCGAGGAAAATTGCACTCCAAGTTCTAATATTCAGGCCTATTTTGGCTAAAAAGGTAAAGCCGTTTTTTCTTTTGTCTTTATTTGATTTTTTTTTTGCGTTAATTAGTTGTGTCAAATTTTTGTGGATTATTGGTTCTTTTTGACTAGAGGAATTGGAAACTAAAAAATTATAAAGTTTTCCAAATAAAGACAAAAAAAAAATCCAAAAAAGCAGCTTTTTTTTTACCTATTTATGTTTTTCTTCAAACAAAATTAAGAATTATGATATATTTTTTACTTTTCCGATTCCTCTCGTCAAGAAGAACCAATAATCCACAAAAGTTTAACACAAAACTAACTAACGCAAAAAAAAATCAAATAAAGACGAAAAAAAAGCAGCTTTACTTTTTTAGCCAAAATAGGCCTCAATAATATTACTTGAAATAGAAATTTAATTGGAACAGGATATGAACCCTCCTTATACATTCCTGTTACCAATTGAATAACTTTATATTATCAATGAAATCAAATAAACTTACAAAGAAAGAGAAAAAGTCCGAGAGAGAAAAACTATGGTTGACATGAGATTACAATAGCATAAAACAAACACTGCAAGAAAAATAAGCATTAGCGGCATTAGAAAACCGCTGGGAAAAGCCCCAAAATCGTTGGGAATGACTATTAGCAGCAGTAATCACAACCGTCGTCTATACGACCGTCGGGAATACTAAAACTGCCGGTAAAAGTCCATCCCATTGGCGGCGGTATTAAAATCGCCTGTAATTCTAAATCACGTATATAAAGAAAGGATTACACGTGGTGGCAGGAGTGGCGCCCACGTGGCACACCATATTTGTTCGAAATGCTTGGCCCAAGACTCAAACTCGAGACCTTAAACCCCTCATGCGCGTGTACTACCAACTAAGCTAGCACTCATTTTGTTTCACTCGGACAAAAAAAAAAAAAAAAATTTATACTATACCTTAACATATTTACTAAAATTTATTTTTTACTGGCACTATCAGAAAACCGCCGGGAATGCCACTTTTGCTGGTGGTATTTTAAAAAACCACCGGTATAAGTCACTTTCTTTCTGGCATTTGTTGAACTGCCGGAAAAAGCCACGGAATGCCACTTTTGCCGGTGGTATTTTAAAAAACCGCCGGTATAAGTCACTTTCTTTCTGGCATTTGTTGAACTGCCGGAAATAGTGGCTTTTTCCGGCATTAATAGTCCCGCCTGGAAAAAAATCGCCGGGAGTGCCCATTTTTCATGTAGTAAAATTTTCCGATGTAACAAAAAAAAAAATAGCATGACTATTTTTTTTTTTAAGCTATATCAAGAATTTCTTCCCCTTGACAATTTATGAGAATTTTCTATCTTCAGTTGAAACAGTTGAGGCTAAGTTTCCACTAAAAATACCGTTTTTCTACTGTAGTCAAAAGTGTATGTTGTTTTCGCTAAATGTCAAATCAATTAATATAGGCAAGGAAAAATATAAAAAATACCACTAAAAATATTTTTAGCATTTCATGTGCATTATCCACTGCCCGGTGAGTCGCCGCTAGTAAAACCATTTTATGTTTTAATCACTCAATTTATATTTATATAGTACTCAAGGATTTAAATACCGGTTTTATGATATGTAACGGTAACGGTTTGAGTGTAATGGATTCGGTAGTATCGAACATTACGTATTGGGAATCGGGTATAACGGTCGTGAATTTTTTAAATTTTTTTTTGATAAAACATAATTTGAAATCGCTTAAATAACCCGTAACGGTCAAGTATCAGCCGTAACGGTTGTGAACCGATTCGTAAATCGGATACAGACTGAAACTTAACGGGAACCGGCCGATACGTATGCGATTTTCTCCTCTAAGCGGTATACCGGAATGTAACATTATCGGAGAAGTAAAAAATTGTTACACAACAGCCGATACATTCGTAAGAGCCGATATTTAAAACCACGATAATACTACTATGAGATATGAGGTAAGCACGAATTTGTCACCCTCCCATGAGACAGTGTGCAGGGAGGGTGCGTCATGCCTCGTGATGTGCTCCACGCTTTTTACACAGAGGGTTAAACTTCGGCTCGACGTCTTAATTATTTTTATAGTATAATATTCAAACCTCGATTAATTACAGGAATTACTCTAATACGTATTATAGCGTGATTCACATATACCGATGAATATCGATTAAAGTCATGGAATAAGAGCATCCCCAACAGTCTCAGTAAATTTTGAGCTAAAAATAGTAGTGAACAGTGCATATTTTTCACTTTACCTACTCACATCTCTTTCAAAACTCCAACAATCCTCTCTATTATTAAAAAGAGAGACAGAGAGAGGAAAAAAAAGGTAGTGAACAGTAACTCCCTAAATGAGGAGGGATTTAGGGAGGCACTGTTCATCCAAGTAGAATAGGGAGCTTTTTATTGAGGCTGTTGGGGGATTGATTTGACACTTTCCTCCCTATTATGGCTAAAATTTCTCTTTAGGGAGCCTTGTTGGGGCTGCCCTAACAATCTTAAAATAGAGTGATGAAAAAGATTTACTTAAAATGAAACGATGCACAGATAGGCCCGTAGAATTCACTTTCGGGTTCTATACAATTGACCATAATTGTTTATTGATTTTAATATATTTTTCCGACTGGACTGGTGAAAAAATCTTACACTGTGAATGAAAATTTTATACATTCAATCAAATAATTGAAGTTATTCGATTAAGTTGATCTTTTTTAGACAGCCACTGAAAAAAGTATTTTAAAAATTAATTAACGAAGCAGATCAATTGTGTGGGATTAGAAAGTGGATCCCACAAATTAATATGAGCAACTCACTACATGTGTGTAGTAAGAATCTCAACCGTCCATTTTTGTTTTGGACGGTCCGGATCTTAAATAAATTGTTCGCACGAACAATTTATTTAAGATTCGGACTATCCAAAACACTTTTAACGACCGAGATTACGAACAGTTTATTTAAGATCCGGACCGTCCAAAACATTTTTAACGACCGAGATTTACTCACTATACCGTATAGTCACTATAAGCCGTGGGAGGTTACCCAAGGTGGTTGAATGTGGGACATATCTTTCTTTATTGTCTTCTTCTACCTACTCTTCCCACCAAAAAAAAAAAAAAATCATAATAATTCTACCTACTCAGCAACGAGAATTATTTGGCACAATCAGATATCGATGACAGAATTATTTGGCACTTCTCGTCCTGTGGTAAGTACTCGGTGAGCTCGGGGTACGAGTCTGCTTTGAAACTCAAGCGAATACGAACAAATCAAGGCGAGCCCAGTTCCCGTGAGGCAGAGAAAAAGGTGTGGAAAAAGGTATGAGCCTTACCACCTCCCAGTAAAATCAAGCACTTTATTTGGAAATGCATCAATGGTATTCTACCAATAAGAGAAAATTCGTTTACGCGAAAAGTCACACAGGAATTGCTTTGCCCTTGTTGTAGTTGTGAATGTGAATCAAACCGGCATCTATTTTTAGAGTGTCGTAATTCACAATTGATGTGGTTATTATCTCCTATTGGTAATGTTCCTGTCATGAGTGAGGAAGATTCAGTTTTGGTGTGGTTCGACAAAATGATTGAGAGATGGAAGAATTTTAATGGGAATAGTCATCAGCTAACTCTAATGACAATTAATGATCCTTTGGAATATTTGGAAGTGTCGTAACAAGAAGCTTTTTCGAAACACTAATAGAGAACCCATGCAAGCTGTGTATGTGGCGGTTCGCGAAGTTGAGGAGTTTGTAACAGTGATGGGTACGAAAGAAGAGGAAGAAAAGGCAGCTCGTCGGAATCCGATTGAGGGAGATAGTAGATGGCATCCACCGGCCATTGATGGGATTAAAATAAATGTTGACGGAGCATGGTTGAAGGAGGAGAATAAAGCGGGTGCTGGTGTCGTAGTACGCAATTCGGAAGGGCACTTCGTGGTTGCAAGGTCGAGTAGTTTAGGTGTGGTTGGGTCAGCCTTGTGTGCTGAAGTGTTGACATGGCGAAATGCGTTGGAATTTGGGATCTTTCTCGGTTTGGACTCATGTACAGTTGAAGGGGACTCGCAAGTAACCGTCAAGATACTGCGAGGGGAAATGGTTTGCCCTTCAGAAGTGGAAGTGATTATTGAGGATATTCGGAAGATGTCTCATCAATTCCGAAATTGTTATTTTCAGTTTGTTCGGAGATCTGTGAATGCAGTGGCGAATGAGCTGGCTCGAGTTGGGTTGAGAGGGTCTGGGACAAACACATGGGAGTTCGGACCCCCGGCCCGGATTTCTTATTTTCTTTTATTGATAGGGATTGTCGATCTAAATGATGTACTTGGTTATTCAAGATTTTTAATAAAATGCTACCATTTTGACCACAAAAAAAAAAAAAACCAATGATGTCATTAATGTTCATCCGTAAAAAAAAAATGATGTCATTTGCAAATTTTTTTTTTTACGCGAAAAAACTTTCATTAATCAAAAGATGAAAATAATACAAGGAAAAGAAATGCATTTAGAAAGCTTCGGAGAGTACAATTAGTATTCAAATACTGTTGCTCCTCAAATTTGTTTCCTTTGATGGTTAAAAAACCTTGGACACACAACAACATGCATTACACATCATGTTGGAGCATGCAGAATCTGGAAATATATCATGGAAGAGGATAAATAATTAAATATAGGCGGAGAACTGCTTCAAGGCGCGTTACGGAGTCGCTTTTTGTAAGACGATATTTGTCCCCATCAGTTTGATAAAATTGGTGTACACTGGGTTACTAGTGAAGTAGCCACCAAGATACAATGAAACCCAAAATCTAATCGATCATCTGATTAATCATGTGTGCACGGCCAAAATTTAACCCGAACTACACGTAAATTTTACTTGCCTATCAAGAACAAATACGTGTGATTGTTAACTCAACACCCTCCATCAAGTGTCATCCATCTATCCTTTCTATAGGCATAGATGTTGTGACAATTCATCAAAGTTTAAAATTGGGGTTAGAGAGGGACAACTAGGGCTAGTGGAATAATAGATGAGATTGCATAAATATTGGTGGTTGTAATGTGTGTGGTTAGAGTGCATAAAAATAGCAATAAAGATGATGAAAATTAATTTAACCGTTGAATGAGTAGGGAAATAATCCGAAAAAGGGGAAGTATTAGCTAATAGCACCCTCCCTTGGTATTTCTTAATCCCCAGGTGGGGTACCAAGTGGACAAATAGTCCACCCTTGTCTAATCTGACCCTTGATCCCGTTACCAACGAACACCGGACTATAAACAAGAAGGAACATGCATGTGTGCCGAGTTTGAAAGTACCAACTGTGGAACATTTTGCAAAATTTGAGCCTATTTATGAACTGAGAATTAGGGGTTCAAACGAAAATACCATGGTTGGGGAGTTTGAGAATAATCGAAGTTTCAAGAAATAGATCGTTGTGGTTGGTTTCAAGCTACGGGCAAGACTGGTGTAGGCCTTACTTTCGATTGACATCTATGCTAGAGCATGGTCGTAGATCATTGCATTTTTTGAGTGAAAAGAGGTTCCCGGAGTATTTCCCACATTGTCTTTCATTTCCAAAGAACAGATCGAAGAAAATCTTAAATTTTGTACCCTCTGGAAAACTCAAATTGTTTATCGATCCACTCTGGATACGATTCGATATATGTCGATACATGTACCCCTGATTTATGGGTTCACAGTTTTTTGAATGAAGTCAATTATCTGGTCTTGGCAAATTCTGTTGTTGGCCTGCTGTTGCACAGCAAAGTTCGGATCGAGGTTGCACCAGATAAGCCATTTGCAAGAAACAATTGGATGGATTAATGCCCCTGGTGACTGAATGTGTATAGATGCCTGTCTAGGCATGTATACCACTTGTGATCAAACTAAAGGTGGTTTCCCTTACCGTACCTAATTAGAGGTACAAAGCGAGTTGAGCCGAGCCCAGTTTTGTCGTGTTCAAGCTCAACGCTTATTAAATAAGCTTAAAATTTGAGCTCGAGCGCAGCTCATTTGGAAAAGAGCCGAGCCTGTCACGAGTTGACCCCGGTTCATTTAATAAATGAGCCGAGTCTATACAAAATAATCGAGTTTTTTTCGAGCCGAGCACAACCTTTTAGAGTGTTGAGCTCGAATTGTTTAGTACAGAAGCCCAAAATTCGAGCTCGAATTGGATCAATTATTAAAATGTCGCATTTTCAAAAAAAAAAAAAAGAAGAGAAAAAAAGAAGAGGACCTTCTTAATAAATCAATAAGCTATAAAAAGCATACGCATTAGCTGAGGTGGGTTTGCCTAACCCATTAGATCTTTCCAATTTAAGGAAAACGATACACATGACATGTGTGATTTTTCTATGATGCCCTGGGTGGTTTGGGGGCCTAATTCATTCATTAAATATGGACTTTTAAATTGAGGGTTAGATAAATCTAAGCCGTTATATCAAAATCACCCTTAATTGACTGGTTGCTTCTCGTCGGACACATTTGTACTTATCGGGAAAAAAAAATCACCGATAAAAATTGTGGCCATAAAACATGGTTAGTGTAGCCCTAGCCATATATCGTGTTAAGTAAAATTGTGTTTTTTTAGAGGGAAAAGCACAAAGCCATCTTAATTTTTGCAAATTCACCTTACTTTTTAGTGTGTGATTTTAATCTAACGGCTTAAATTTACTTAACTTTCACTCTGAAAGTCCATATTTAATGGGCATCATAGAAAAATCCCATTATATGGGGAAGAGGTTTTTTCCTTTTCTTTTTCTTCAATCAAATGTGGGGAGAGCTTATCAACCCCACACATTGATATCAAATGGTCCTTTCCTTTGTGTTTTGAAAGGACAGCTTAGTGATGGCAACAGCAACTACTTCTATTTCCCCACAATACATTACTTCTACATTCACAACCACCATATGAGTGTCTTGGACGTCATTCTGAAATTGGATCTTCTCCCATCTTTAATCCGATTTTTAATTTGGACTGGACTAAACCAAAACAAGGCAGTTCAGAACCAGTCCAACCAAGAGCAAACAGATACCGATTCGGAATTAATAGTTAGACTTTATTAAGAGATTCTTACCGATAATTTGAATTGTCTTGTCTCCTCTAAAACTTGGACAGAGATAGTCCAAAAATTTCTTGACCCCACCCGGCACCCAGTATCTTTTTACAAGCACAATCTAAGAAGAATCTACAATTGAATCTTTCCAAAAGCTACCTACTAGCTAGAGACAGAATATCTAAGTACCCGGAAAACATACACAAAATTGACCCATAAATTAAAATTCAGTGGCCCAGATTCACTTAGACTATTGATTTTTAAATTCTGGGTCAATTCTGTGTATTTTTTATGAATATGTAATGATGTTTAGTTAGAGAGCATACTCAACAACCACACAAAGTGATTAGTGAGATGTTTACTTTAAGGGGGGAAATTGAAAATTGGACAACCCATGTATCCCCCACCCCGGAAAATTTATTCAATGTTTGCTACAAATGAAATTGAAATGTGTGATGAGCAAGAGATAACATAGCATGCATATTGTGAAAGGTATGCTATGAAATAATATCTCAATACAAGGTAAATATTTTCTCACAGAGCCCTAAGTTATTAAACTCGGAATTGAATCATAGATTATAAAAGAGAAATGAAAAAGAAATATACATGAAAAGAAAGGAACGGTATCCTAAGTATTGGGCAGTCCAGTATGGATCATTTTCGGGGTCTTATCTGTTCCGTTTTAATGATCAGAATCTTGATAATATTTTAGATCTTATCAAAAACATTAGGCTCGATCATAGCTAATCGGATATCATTTGAGGTGATATCAAAACATATTTATTTCTACGAAGATTTTTGTCCAGTGTTGCAATATTTTCTAAACAAATTTTCCTTGAGATAAATGTGTTTCGAAAATATGTTAAACAATATTCGATTAACTTGAATTTTGGCGTGCCTAATGTTTTTTACAAAGATCAAAATAATGAACACTCCAGATCATCAAAACGGATCAGGAAAGGGGCTAGAAACGCCGAGGACAAAACCGTCTAGACCCGTAAAGGCACTAGAGAGGATCCTATTCCGAGAAGAAACTACAACAAGAACTAAAACAAATACTATTCTCAAAGATTAATATTGTAACTTGATTACTAATAAATGATGAGTTTATGAACCATTAATTCCATGTACTTATTTTTCCTTCCTCCTTACCAAGCCAAACCAAACCGAGTCTTATGTCCCAAATCAATTGGGGTCAGCTACATGAATCATTTTTCTTCATTGAGCTTTGTCAAGTGCTGCTTGCTCACTTAGCCCCAGTGGACTCAAATTCTTGCGCACTATCACATCTAGTGTCAATTTGGGTCTTCCCCTCCCTATAGCATTGCTACGCAAAGCTATCTTAATTTGGTTGAGGGTTCAAAATTTTAAGAACAACCTAATGGTGACGTTTTGATGTGCACTTTGTGTCAAACTAAAGCCTATAAAGTCCCCACAAAAGCCTATTTTAACTACTTTTATGTTTATTCTTGGTTTGATTTTCTTTCTTTAGAGAGGTGAAGTCATGGTTGCTTTGGCCTTTTTCATGGCTTCTTCACTTTAATTATACATTTTCTTTTTTCCAAGCTTTACCTAATTGGGTTGCGTTTGGCTTGAGCATTTTTGTTTAGCATCTATTCTTTTGATTTTAAGTTGTTTAGGAGTTGAAATCATTACAAGTTGCAACCAATCAAACACTGCCTCATCAGATTTATTGCAATATGGAGAACACACTCCCATCATTTTAGATGAGAAACTAGTGGATGACTTTTGCTTTGCAAAGAAAGCAACACAACCAATTAGGCATGGAAATGGTGGAAGTAACGAAAGGCCGAGTTGACAGCCTCATTGGCTTATTGTTGCACAAAAAACAAACCCTAATTGAGGCATGCATCACCATCATTTCAGAAACAAAAGGACAAGAAAAAGTAATACTCCCTCCATCTCAAGGGCAATTTCATAGGATTTTATCATTGGAGTTTTTAAAATGGACAAATAATTTGGGACACTTAAATATCAATTAAAGTCAAAAATTAAATTTTAACTTGAAAAATAATATGAGACAGAAAGAGTATTGGGGCTGACGAAATGGCGAATCACAGATCTTGAGACAACAATAACTAGGGATTAGCTAGGGGTTGTATATGCCTAAAGGCACTCTCAATCTTTTTATCAAATGTGTTTTTATATGGTTTTCAAATAGTTTTCACAAAATCGGATGCATGCATCGTATTTCCGATTGTCTTTGCAGGTTCGAGCACCGAACGGGAGTAAAGTTATTGTTGTGCTTGGAGCTTGGATGGGAGTAAGGCAAATACTGAGTTGATGTTGGATTGGTGGTAGTGGTGCTCCTTATCGAGCGTGTTTATTTCCTGTTGGAGTTTGGGTGACAGTGCCATGTAGTTTGATGGTGCCGTGTTCCGGTGATTGTTGTTTGTTCTAGCTTTTTGATTCAATGTGTTTTGTTTGTGTAGGCTAGATGTGATGGCGTTGCAGATCTCACTGTGTTCTAATCAGTTGAATTATTTAGATCTACTTGTTCCGGCATTGTGCAATAATTAATAATTTTTTTTTCTCTATTCTAAAAAAAAAAGGCACTCTCAATATAATTGTAGCAAAAAATAAGGATAAAACTTTATTAGACATAGAGATTAATTTAATTTTTAAAAAATGATACTATTGTTGAGCCTCATAGCATTAGTATGCTATTTCTAGGCTCTTTTTTATTCAACTCTTCTGGATCAGTCTAAAATGTTTTTGAAACACCGTTTTTGGATCATCACGATCTTATCACTAAAAGAGAAGTCGCGTGCTTCGCCTTCAATTGGAATTTATGTTTAATTTTTTTGTACAATTATGCAACTCGTACCTTAAACCTGATTTAATGATCCTCAGATTATTCAACTATTGTCTCTTTAGCTATATATAACAACAACAACGAGAAGAAGATCTTATTTTAAGAAGTAGTTTTGTTGGTTGGGTAATCTGTCACATTTTCTTCGTGATTTTATCATGAAGTTGTTTGAATTCATAACCAATTGGGTAAGAAGGAAGTTTTTTGAATCTCAAGTTAAATTAACTAAGTAAAATAAACAAATGTTTATCTATTTCACTTATTCGACTGGATGTTGTCTCATATACGACATGATTTTGGATTCGATCATATAATCTCTTCAAATGAACCAGCCTTTTTTTTTGCATAGCGCTTACGCGGGGTGGTTGGTACAAAGACACATTTGATTGAACGAGTAATGTTATCTGCAAGTAGATTTTATATTTTGCGTGGAGATCCTGTGATTTGGAGAGAGAGAGAGAGGACTGAAGGGTAGGTTCGAAGGAGGCTATTGTGTCCTCTTTCTTATGCGTATCTCTTTTAATCAGGGGCAGACCGGGGGTGCGAGGGGGATGTTTGGCCCTTTCACTCATCCCAATTTTCTTCATATTTATAGTACATTTTTATTTATTTATAAAATTACTAAAGAATGGTCCCCTCAAATCAGATCAAATTTATAATACTGCGTCTGCCACTGCTTTTATCGCACTGCTATAACTTTGATAGAAAAAGTGATTGTATGATCACAGAAACTGTTCTCATTTGTATCTTTTAAAATTTTCAAAAAACCTGCTCTGTTATAAATATATAGGTTGTTAGCCAACCCATTTGTAGTAAACTAGAAAACATGATTTTGAAATAGGCTATTCAACTTTGAGCAGGAAAAGGGAATGAAATCAGAGTGCCTAACTGTGGGATCAAACCGACCTTGTTTAGCCATATGAAATGAAGGATCAAACCATCGAAGTGAGCCCGTCGGTATAAATATACCGACGAGCCAAACTACATGTCCTTTCTTTTCCGCATTTTTTTCCTTCTTTCCTTCATCCAAAACCAGGGAACCATAATTACATGACAGCCACAATCAAAATCCTGCAGCCATCACCTCCCCTATCATCCAACAAAATAACTGAGAATTGGACTGATGAACAACAAAATCATGAAAGAATTCCACCAAAAATCTGTTCTTCCATTGTTCAACCAAAAAAATTCATTGTGCAACTGCCATAGCCTCAAAAAGGGTTACATTCATGGCAAATGTGCCTCATCTACAGGTACACATCAAACTTCAACCGTGTCAAATCCCTTTGTGAACCAAAAAAAAGATTTCTGTTGCTGTGTCATTTTGTTGAACTACTCTAAAGTCCCTTTAGATGAGATGAACCTCCAACATAAAAAAGGGAAAAAAAAAAAAAATCCTACTACAATCTTCCCCAATTCATAAACTTCTTTACTTCATCATACAGAACCAATATGGCAGCAGCACCAGTACTCCTAAACACATTAGAAAGGGCGCCACGGTAAAACGATGCCACTCCCTCCGTCCGATAGATCTTCTTCCAACAATCAAAGGTACTACCATACATTGCATGTTCTACGCCAGATTGCATCATCATCCGCCTCCTAACCGTATCAAGCGGATATGAAACCAATCCGGCAGAAGTCGTGACAGCCTGAGCCACCACCCACCGCTTCCACAACGCCAACTCGAGTTTATTTTTGTCTCCCGACATCATCTCTTTTATGGTATCAAAACCTCCAAAGTATAGGCCCCTGTGAACAACCATCCCTTGAAGAGAGGCAGGAAGTCCCCTGTAAATCCCTCTGATTCCTTCTTTTCTGTATATGGTAGTTAAGAAATGAGAGATGCCATGGAACTGACGAGAGTTTGGGCTTCCTAGATCTGCGGCTAAGCGGGTGTGGGCGATATCAAGTGGGTAGATGATCATCAGTGTTGTACAACCGGCTGCAGCTCCAGCAATGAAGTTGGCCGAAGCACGGGAGACAAAATGATTGTCCGTAGAGTTGCCAATACGTAAAATGTTTCTATAAAGATCCTGGAAAAGAGAAATAAATGGTCAAGGCCATGAACTCATAACAGAACTGCTTCAAAAACACTCCAAGCTAAACAAGGCTGGAGTCCATAAAAGCCAGAAAACATTACACGACGAGAACATTACAGGACAGAGAACTAGAAAAGTAAGATAATGCTATAGACACTTAAACGAAGTATGTCTCGATGTCACCAATTTCTATACGACGAGTATCATTGAAAGTACTCAAGAAAACCAAAAGCAGAAAGTTCATACATGAAGCGTCTCATTGATCATGTACAAAAACAAAACCAATTAGAAAGTAACCTATTGTGTGGGAGTGAAAATAAGCAATAAATAAATAAAGAGGCTCCACAGTCAAAAAGCATAGCTGGGGCTCGCATAAATCTTAGAAGTCAAAATCAGCAAGAGTAAGAAGTGTGAAGTTACTCCCTCCGTTTCAAATTGCTCGTCACTTATACTATTTTGTGATGTTCCAAATTGTTAGTCCTCTTTGAAAAGTTAAAACAAAATTTATTCAATCTTTCAAAATAACCCCTTTACCAACGATCATTTCATTCGAAAGTTGAAATATAAGGGCATTGTTGGAAATTAATGAATCTATTTAATGTGAATGCATTATTGAATGCAGTAATTGCCTGTCTGCTTAAAAAGTTGGAATTCCCAAAAGTAACCACAAACGGAGGGAGCATAATTTTAGGGTTTCGGTTTATTGTTGTTTATCTTTTATATTCAGTGTAGTTTAGTCTTTTTGTATTATTAGGGTTTCGCTAAGGTTATTAAGGTTAGCCAATATAACCCCTTCCATGACAATAATATTGTACTTTAGTTTTGTCTCTCTTCTTTGCAAAGTCACATGGTATCAGAGCCATAAGATCTAGGTCTGTCAAATATCCGCTCTCCGGTGGGCGGCCTAAGCCTCGCCGCCGTCTGCTAGGCACTCACATGTAATACAATTTCTTCATCTCTTCTCTAAGTCGATCAATTGCATCTCTTTTTCTTTGAGAGTTCAATCTACTGGGTCTACCGTTCATCGCAACAGACCAGCAAGAAATGTGAAGTATAATTTTAAGGTTTCAGTTTATTGTTATTTATCTTTTATGTTCAGAGTAGTTTAGTCTTTTTGTATTATTAGGGTTTCGCTTAGGTTATTAGGGTTAGCCTATATAACCCCTTCATTATTAGTCTTGTAATCATTCAATTTCAAGCTTTTCCAATGCAATAATATTGTACTTTAGTTTTCTATCTCTTCTTCGCAAAGTCAGATGGTATCAGAGCCATAAGATCTAGGCCTGTTGAATATCCGCTCTCCGGCGGCGGCCTAAGCCTCGCCACCATCCGCCGGGCACTCATGTTATACAGTTTCTTTATCTCTTCTCTAAATTGATCGATTGCATCTATTTTTCGTTTCTCTTTTTCTTTGAAAGTTCAATCTACTGGCTCTGTCGCAATCTACTATTCATTGAAATCTTCTGTTCATCAGGAACTGTTCATCACAGCAGACCAGCATTGTTCATCGCAACAGGCCAGTAGTGATCATCGCGCACTATTCACTGAAGGCACTGTTCATTGGAGGCCACTATTCATCGAAGGCCATAGTTCACGAGTACTGTTATCTTCTCTCCCTCCTCTTTGAGCAGCAGCAGTAGCATCACGCAGCATTGCCGGACCCTCAGCTGCTTTGGCGACCCTCACCGGAGCCCCGTTAGCCTCTGACGACCTTAGTTTGGGCTCAAAATCCACTGGGTAGTTTCTCCTTTGCACTCAAATCAATAGGGTCTTCTCTGATTGAGCATGTACGACCTCGTTACTGCATTTTCGACCCATCTCTGCCCCTTCCCGATGCGTGTTTTGAAGTCTAAAGAGAAGTTTCTGCTTCAGTTCTCTTTATTCTGTACTAGAAAATCTGTTTGGCTTCATATAAGGTGTTTTCTTCTTAAGTATCTCTGATCTGCACCTGGTCTGAATCTGAAGTGAGTTTTGTACCTATTCTGTCTAACGTCACATGGGTTTGTCTCTCTCTCTTTCTCTCACACGATCTGATGAGCTCCCCCCCCCCCCTCTCATGATATCAATCTAAATAAGCCCTCTTTGGACATAAATCAATAATGTTAGTTGATTCTCCTCTGAAATTTTTGAACCTCTCGACCTTCTTAACCTTTTTAAACCTCTGCAATTCGTGTATCTCTCTCCGTCTCTTAGGTGCATCTCTCCTCTCTCTCGTACGTTGTTCTCTAAAATTAGCATCGTAAATTTGTTCGGCATCTGTTCTTCCTCCTGCATATGTATATGCATTCGGTTTGCAGTTTGTTCTCTTCCTCAGCCGCACCTCATCTCTCTTTATCGTTCTCTCTCAGACGAACTCTTTCTTCTCTCTTCGTCAAACCTCTGAGTAGCACTTGTTTGCGGTTTCGACACCCGTTTTGGACCTCTGATTGCTATTGTTTTGCAGCACCGTCTTGCAATGTTTAGTGCAGACCACAGTAGTTAATTTGCAGTAGTTGATTTCTATGGTTTGTTGCAAAACCGTTTGACAACGCTTCATCCCCTATTGCACCAATACGCATACCACGGCTCGTTTTGTTATTTCCTTGGCAAACTCGTATAATTTTAAGGTTTCAATTTATCGTTATTTATGTTTTATATTCAAGGAAGTTTAGTATTTTTGTTATTATTAGGGTTTCGCTAAGGTTATTGTTGTTTATCTTTTATGTTCAGGGTAGTCTAGTCTTTTTTGGATTATTAGGTTTTCGTTAAGGTCATTAGGATTAGCCTATATAACCCCTTCATTAGTCTTGTAATCATTCAAGCTTTTCCAATGCAATACTATTATACTTTAGTTTTCTCTCTCTTCTTTGCAAAGTCACAGTCCGTGTATATTTCATTTATATAGTTATTCATGAAAGGAGAGTTACAAGAAGGTTTCGAGTCGGATTCAGTCTAATATCGCTGAATAAAAACGAAAATACCTAAGGGAAGTTAATAAGTTTACAATCAGCATAAAAGCCGTGGATCGCGTATGAAGGCCCGTGGATGAACACATTTTGCCCACCAGAATCCTCTCTTCACTTGACGAATTGGATTACCACCCGAGAAGCCGAGGCTGAGGAAAGAGAGCATACAGGGTCGAAGAAACCACTTCCAGTTCAATAAAGAGATGGAACCGAATCCAGCGAGTCCGGAAATGGCTTATAGGCGTTGATAGTTTCCTCAAGTTTAGCCATAGGGAAAAAGAAGTCCCCGCGACCAAACTTGGTATGTCTGACTTATTTAATGACCAAACTTGGTACGTTCAAAGAGGAAGCATTCGAGGAGCCGTGCGCGTCAACATACGAAGCCCCGCCATCAGGATCTCCTCCAAATGTTGCAGAAATCTGAGAAGAAGCGTGTACGAACAAGATCTATAACAAATCATCTCAAATGATGAAAATATCCGCGGGTTTCTTACAAGCCGACCCAAAATTTGATTGAGATGGAAAGGAGTTGGGTACAAATATGATTTCATTGGGAAGATCTCAAGGTATTTATAGGAGGGGTAGGGCCCAAAAATATGTTCAAAGTAGATTGATACAGAGAACGAGGAATGTAATCAATGTGCGATAAGACCAAATCTGGACCGATTGAGGGATTTGACAACGCGATCTAGGGTAGGATGACAGTGCGTCAGATCTAAGTAGAGACCCGCCTAGGGAGGAGGGAAAGTGACATTCGGCTGCGCATACGAACGGGAGTCCCTTGGTGGTGACATGATGTACAGGTGAGACGTATACCAAGAAAAGTCATTAGCCGAGAGGATGGTAACTTGCCTGAGAAGTAACATGAAAACGTCTATAAATATGGAAGAAAATTCAGAAGCAACGGGTAAGCATTTTCTCATGCTTTTACTTTCACACCAAAGCTAAGCAATACTAAAAATAATCTGACTAGAACATCAGAGGGTATTCTGACTAGACCGTCGGAAGTTGGATTGCAAGTCAAAGTCTTCCATCACCAAAACAGAACTTCAAGGTGAAACTCCAAACAAAGAACGGCAAATCTCTCAAGATTTCGGCCCTCACACCTATAAATGCACCACACCACAGTGTCTATAGCTTCAGTGCGTGATATGACAGAGCGTGAATTGTTTAAAGTTACCATTAACCTGTACATTATTTCAGTAGGAACAAGTGATATGAGAGTCATACAAATATGGGTGGATATGACAATGGCCTCAAGTTGGAGGTGAGCAATTTCATTTATCCGCTGCAAGCAGTAACATAGACTATGTTGCAGCATGACCTCCAGTAGAATAGGACACATTCCTTTTTTTTGCAAGGCATAAACTTCATTAATCTTGAAAGGGATACAAGACTAATAGGGGCAAGGAAAAGCAACAAGCACAAGTCGCCCAATCCAAGACCCAAAACCAAATGATTGGCAAGGAACCAATCGAGAATCCCATTGGGACAAAGCCCACCAAAGAGGGCCGAAGCCCAAACACCCATGGGTCAAAACCCAGATATTAATACAAATGCCCAAATGGACCGAAGCCCATAACCAAAACCCTATCCCTAACAAGCTGCAAAAGCCACTTGGAATAGGAAACATTTCAACAGCACTGTTGAGAGGATTAGCTTTATCCGCTGATATTATTTTCAACAAGGACTAACCTTCATTGTAGTTGAAACTGGAATCACATGAAAAGGTGGTTGAAATGCATTTAAAACTGGAACAATTAGTGTCTCGGTAATGCATAAAGAGGTTGTTGGAGAAAATAGCAATCACAACTATTACTACAGCAGCAAACTTTCCCATGCACATAATATTTTCTCTAATTCTCAAAAACAACAGAGACATGGGACAGGTCCGGATGCTATTGTAATTTGTAAACATCAAAGTCATGAAGTGTACAGACTAAATAGAAGTAATTCGCTCTTTATACCTTCAAATAATCTGTTCAAGGTCACTTGTTGCTCATCTTGGAACTATTTTTTCCATTAAATCATTCACATGTAAGCTAAGACATGTGGTGCTCCTAAGACTCTTCTCTTCACATGTAGTGGAAGTCCTTTGTGATCTCAAGTTAACAGAGGTTTTGTTACAGTATTTCGCCCCCAGGAAGATACTAAAAAAATGGACATAACATTTCCCAAGGATGCCAAGAAGAGTTATAGGAACCATACCAGTGATTTTTCCATTTAAGTTGGTACCCAAGTTCCATTGATTCCTTATTAAAACTACTAAAAGGTTCAACTTCAAGTGACTATGCTCGCAAAGGAAGCAGGAGATCCGGATCACTGATAGCGGCAAAGATCTGCTGGTAAACAACACTCGTCCAGAAGCGCACCAGAAGCCTAGGGGACAACATATCCATCACTCAGACACATTGACACATATCCAATGCTAAATTGTAAGCAATGTTGCTTAATACGAATTTAAATCTCTGCTAGACGTTTTAGTGACAGAAATTCTTAATCCCCAAACTTCCAATTTGGTCCTTAAAAAGAACTAGAGGCCGGGGCACACCTGATGCGTGTGCAAGTCAAACTTAAGCAAAAAGTATGCACAAAGCATTTGGCTTATCGTTTGATCTCGTGTGCATTACACTGCCTTTTTTTTTTTATAGAAATAAGCAACAGTATAAATATATGAACAATAGCTTTTGGCTTATTGTTTGATCTTTTGTGCCTTTTGTGCAATTTCTTTAATCAAAATTCGACTTGCACATGCATCGTGTGTGCAACTCAAAAGATGAAATATAAACAATATATCCGATAACTATTGACACTACTATCTTGCGGCTTGACTCTATGCATCGAATCAAACCCCGGTCAATTATGTAGGAGCCAACCCACCAACCAGTTGGACTAACCGTTGAGGCTAATTGTTTGCTTGTTTCCGGTACCTATGGTTTACGGGGTCGTAATTGTTGGGCGCGAAGTGAGTTTTGGTATTTAGAGGGGAGAGAAGGGGCCTCTTTTCTTGGTCAGTGTTTTTCTTTAATCTCGAAGCATGTGCAAGTTAATTTTTGTTGCTGATTAAAAAAAAAAGTTAATTTTGTTCAAATTGGTCAATATTTTTCTTTTAATCTTCAAACTGGGTGCACGCGATGCATGTGCAAGTTTATTTTATTTTTTTTGCCGATAAAGAAAAAAAGTCAATTTTTGTTCAAGACTTCAAGTAGAAAAATTAAATAACTTCTGATTCTTATTAAATCCTCTCGTTTTGACAAAGAAACAAAACAAATTGAAATCTAAGATGCAACTCTGCAACTTGAGCGAACTATAATTGGGTTTTTTTTTTCCGATGGAAAAAGGTGGGAAAACTCAATGAAAATTGGGGTACATGATGTCAAGAGAAGCATGAAAAAATACCCATATAAAAAAGATAAGGAGATTAGGAAATTGAATAAAAAGAGAAGAGAAACCTGGTGCAAGACTCCTGTGGGCGACTGGGCTCCCTAGCCCTTATTACAAATCCCAGCTTCACCATTGCAAATCCCAGCACCTCATGTGTTTCGACATTAATTCCCAAAATAAAGTAGAGATTTTTTGGAACCTAGGGAAGAAGATTGGGGATGTTTCTGCCATTCAAGTATAACTGAAAAGTAGAGAAACTGGGGGTGTGTCAGTTATGGGGAGAGAGATTTTACATTTTAACTGGGACGGTTACTTTCTTGGTAGGCTTAAGAAGTAGAGGTTGAAGGGTAATAACGGAAATCACAATTGTGACAGGCTTCAAAAAAGGGAGACACCAAACTTGTGCTCTCCCTTTATATATTAGAATAGATTTCTAAGACTCATATCAGAACATTTTGTGTACACTTGTGTTGTAGCAGGCGATGCAAACAATGAAAATCAAGTAATAACTTTCAGCTATTTATTCATTGGTGCGTTGTGCCCTGTTGAAAAGTGCCAAGTCTGTATTGTATCCACGCTTACAACTTAACTCAGGCTAATTGGAGTACGTCACCAAGAACTAAAGATTATTATTCGAAGGCACAACAGCCATTGCTGCTACAAAAGCCACTCACTTTTTGCTAGTGCTACAACATATATTTCACAATGAAGAAGGGGATATACCTAAATGATTCCACTACTATTTCCTACTATGTAGACTAAAACAATGACATTTTCCTCTTAATACTGTAGCCAACAATAAGATTAATTTCCCACTACAACAACAAGTGAACTAGTTTCATAGTGCTTAGGTTGGTAAAGACTGAATCATTTAGCTAATATAAGATCTTCGGATCTATGTTTCTATATGACAGGAAACACAATTTTTTAAATATGAGTGCAACACATTTCTAGATATAAAAGCATGCTAACAAGTAACATCAAATCAAACAAAAAATCTGGTGTAGGGAAAAACAATGAAGGAAATTATCCCAGAAATTTAGAGACTCAAAGTAAGTAATATTTCTTAATAATCATATTGGTCAACTATGAGGTAATGTAAGAACTATTTATTGGAAATTTCGAAGTGTAAGATACAGCCAATGAAGCAACAACACTGCTACAGGTCACCATATCAGTGTCCGACACGCGGGGACACCGAAAAACACGGCAGGGACATGGGAGGCACATGTATGGGGACACAGCAGGGATTCAATATGCAAGTTTTAATTTTTTGGGGTAAATGTGTATTACTTCAAATAGTTTCGGTTAAACTTGTAACATGATACTTGATTATACTTATTGATGTATGTTTCCACTGGTTTAAAATGAATATTATATATTAATTTATTTATGTTTGCCGTGTCCCCTGCCATGTCTATCCACCCATTTTTTAGAAATATCGTATCCCGTATCCTTGTCTGTATCCGTGCTACATAGGATACAGAATGCAGACAAGGCCCTTACATGTTTCATTGTCCCAAAAACGTATTACCCCTCCCATAAAAAACAAAAAAGAAAACCTTATTTAGTTGCGCATGAGAACTAAATTCTGTAACAGCCAATATGTTTTGTGGTGCTCATCCATGTGCACTGCCATGTTTCATTTCTGTCAATAGCTACAATTCCCAGCTCGGAAGTATTAGACTACTAGTTGTTTGACTTACCTTGTTGCTTAAGCTGTTGGCGCAATTAGTGGTCTAACATGCTACCAAAGCTCTAGTTCCAAGAGGTCTTGTGTCCAAGTCTTGTCACTCAGTTATTTCTCTCATCTATGTCCATTTAATCTTTTTAAATTTATGAAGTATCCTTGTAGAGCACCCACACTTACGTATATAGGATGAGTTCATCAGGGCTATTTGGGCATGCATTAAGTATGCCAAAAGTCGAGTTTACATCATAACTAACCATAAAACTACTGTTACAAGCTCTCATGTTCTTTCCCCGAGAACACGTATGTTCCCTCGACTTCAATCACAAACTGAAGAATGTTATGTCCTGAGTTAAGTAAAAACTAGCTACCTACTGAATATATTTCCTGAATTCAACAAGTCCCCGGCGTATCGATGACCAAATATTTTTGGAAAGTGATGTCCACGTATCCATGTTCTGTCAACAATTGGTGCCTGGGCCTGTGCTTCTTGGTTGCATGTGAGCGGGCGTGTTAGCTCAATTTTAGTGTTTGGAACAATTTCTGAAAAACGTTACTTTAGGTACATTTAGCCATCCAGCTAGTGCACGTAGTGGACAAACGTCCATGCCAACCTTTTCTTTGGTTGGTAGATGGTGCAAACAACCAGAGACAGGATGGTTCATGCTGCCTCTACAAGTTTGCAAAGAAGATGCCAATCTTCACAATAATATTCATCCTAGTGATGAGCAGATGAGGGACGGGGGGGACTTCATCTCTTCTATTCTCTTCACTTACACTTTGACACTTCTGCTGAGTCTAACGAGGCACAGGTGTGGAGTCTTCCACTGTGGGACGAATACCTAGCCATGAAGAAATTCTCGAGCCAGCAAGAAAGGGGAGGAACAGGTAAAAGAGGGGAAGTGAATGATTTGTTGGCCCATAGTTGCAAAGTTAATAACAAATCAGTTTTGATAATTAACAAATAAATATATGAAAGATGATACTGCTAAAGACAAATGTATTGTTACGTTAGGCATATTTTATATAAAATAAATTATGAACACCAAAATTAACAAATTAAAGGAATTATTAACCATTTCTACAAATTTACAAGATAGGTGTACGTATTAGAGTCCTGGTAATACAACAAAATAGGTTCAAATAGTATATCAATGCACAACATGCACAGGTTGCACAAAAGGCCTCAGAATCGCGATATCTGCATGGTGCTTGCCTGGCATAACTAAATACCTCAGTAAAACACACATGCTGCTGTGGGTGCCTAAATACCAAAACACTTTTAGCTATTTTTTGATGGTTTTGGCTAGTGCTAACTGAGGTGAATTTGAAACCCAAATTACTCAAGGTCACATCTACAGCTTCATAAACTTGAAAGCAAGGTCTATTACCACATCCATAATATGTCATAGGTGTTACTGTTATGTCATGCATGTTTGAAATGACTCGCTTAACTGCTCTAAAAAGGCTAACAATTCAAGCCCTATGCATAGTAGTTAACCTCACCTTAGAAATTTAAGTGGGCCTAAATCTCAACTTCATTGACTCATTTGAACATTAGGACTGTGATGCAGGGCAGCCTCCTTTTACGAAATTAATTTGCAAGTAGAAAACAAGAACAAGTTTGAGCAAGAGGTACTCCCGCTTTGAACAAACAATTTTGAGAATAATCTCGAATTTTCTTTATTATTAAATAACGCAATTCTGCCATAAGGCATACAACAATACTTATAGCGTCAAAGCAACGCTAGACAAGGAAACAAATAACAAAAAGATTTGACGTGCTAATCAAAGAAATTACGAAAATTACCAAAAATGGAAATTCCGAAATAGTTGACAGAATAAAAAACTAGAAAGAAATATAAGGTTGCCAAAACAGACGGCAACAAAAACGGAATTTCATACTAAAAGTTATAAGTAAATCAATTATGGCTTAATTGCAAGGACACCCCCTCAACTATCACATTTTGGCAACATGACCCCCTCAACTAAAAAGCAGGCCAATATGACCCCCTCAACTATCAAAATCAATCAACTTCACCCCTTCCGTCCAAATCCGTTAAAAAATTTGAAGATTGTGGACGGAAAATGAAAAAATTGGATGAGAAATTAAATATTAAACCAAAATTGCCCTTCCATTTCTTTACCGTTCTCTCTCTTTACCCCTACCTGGCCCAACTCATCCATACCTCATACTCCAACAGATCTCCGACTGAAATTCGAAGCCATACTCGACGGAGTCCTCGAGAGTTGACCCATCATCCATTGCCCAGCCCATGCCGCTTCGACGCCCCGACTCCACCTGCGCCGTCCGGATCCGGACCCTCCATCAACGACGTCAGCATCTCGCCGACGTTCCCGGATCTCGCGATCAGCGACGAATATTTTCGCATCATATTGACAAATATGATCAGCGACGAATCAATATGATCGACGTCAACCCTGCGGCTTGCTCCGCCACATTGGCGACTTGTTCCGTGCGGGGCTCTCGGTTTGGTACCAGCCATTGTTAGAGAGAGAGAGAGAAGCAAGACAGAGGTGTTCCTCGTCGCCAGAGAAGAAGCACATAACTGGGGAAATGAAAGAGAAACAGAGAGAAGAAAAAGGAGCTCTGAATCTCTTGCTAAAGAAGGAAAAAAACACAAAAAAAGCGCTAATGGAAAACGAATCTGCTTCCACCGCCATTGAAGTAAAAGACGGCATTCCAACGTATGGCGGTAGGCAGTGGTGATTTGTAATTGGAGAAAAAACCCTCAGTTGGTGTAAAGGCAATGTTGATTTTTTAGAATTAATTACAGTAGATAGCAATTTTTTTACTTTCAAACCGTTTTTTTTCTTTGTGATTTTCTGTTCCATTTGCTTGGAGTACCTTTTGGGATTATTTCGATTTTGGGTCTGAAGACTCTGCACTTGGCAAATGAGTTCACTCTACTCTAATGCTAGATTTTGTTTTTAATTTGTTTGTGTTTTCGAAATTTTGATGTGGAGTAATCAGTAGATTTAGGTTGGATCGTTTCAATAATCAATGTTTGATAACTTTCTTTCCAGTGTACCAAATATGGAAAACCCAAATTTTAGCTAAGGGGTATTTTCGTCAATTCGCTCGTTGCCGTCCAAATTTTTAAGGGTTTTGAGGGGAGGGGGTGAAGTTGCTTGATTTAGATAGTTGAGGGGGTCATGTTGGCACGGTTTTTAGTTGAGGGGGTCATGTTGCCAAAATGTGATAGTTGAGGGGGTGTCCTTGCAATTAAGCCATCAATTATTTCCTAAAACAGCAAAATCCCACTTTTGAAGGCCTAGATGACATCGAACGGCCGAAAAACATCGTTGATCATTGTTGGAACAACGATGAGTATCGTCCATAAGCCTATTTCCAATCGACCATACGATTCCTCGGCCTTTTCGGCAAAGTTGGCCTGTGTGACTTATTTATGCCGTTTGGGCCGAGAGTGGTCCAAACGATCAAGAAATGTGGACACGACCCACTCTACATGAGACTGGCAGTAACCACTAACTATTATTGATTTTCAACGAAATATACAAAAAAGGAAAACGATCGCAAACACATTCAAGAGGAACTACCAAAGAGTTACATAAAAATTCATGGAAGTATGGGTTCTATAAATCATCGCCTAGGAGGGTCCATGTTCATTAGGAAATATAATAATAAGTTGAAATGTTAGTAGAGGATACAAAAAGTTAAATCTTGAAGATCTCTTACCAAGCCAAAATTGGAGAAGGAGCGGCATCGGAGAAAGAAGATAGATATGAAAAACGAGTTTCTTCACTTTGCTGTAGCTACTATTGATAAAATGTCTTTTCTTGACCAAATATAGCTAAAATTCATGGGATGCTATCTATATGACTAATGGCATGTCGTGCTGAGGGCTGCCAGTAACATCAATGGGGCAAAAACAAAAACATCTCAAACTAAATTGAAATGTTAGTCGAGGATACAAAAAGTTAAATCTTGAAGATCTCTTACCAAGCCAAAATTGGAGAAGGAGCGGCATCGGAGAAAGAAGATAGATATGAAAAACGAGTGTCTTCACTTTGCTGTAGCTACTATTGATAAAATGTCTTTTTTTGACCAACTATAGCTAAAATTCATGGGATGCTATCTATGACTAATGGCATGTGGTGCTGAGGGCTGCTAGTAACATCAAAGGGGCAAAAACAAAAACATCTCAAACTAATTCTCCTTATTCCAAAAAATTATCACCCATCGTTTCTCACTCCAGCATTATACAGGGATATACCTTACCAGTTTAATAGGAAAAACTTACAGTACCTAATTACCTATATCCCTCTACATGAGTGACAGATAGGTGGCACTGGAACAATACCTTCACTCAAATCCAAAAGTGTGCAACCTTAAAGTCCCCCGGAAGAACGGACTAGACAAAATAGCATGGCAAAACCGGATTTCTTGTAGCCAGAACCTTTACTCAGTTAGTAAAGCAATGGACTTAGCAGACCTTCAAATGAAGAGCTTTTTCCCAAAAAGAGTTACCTAGACAAAGAAATATGGAAAAGCAGGATTCATGCAGTCACAAACGAATAGTCAAATAAAGGCATTGTCATTGACTAACTGAAAAGAGAAGTGACAAGTTTCTTCGTAGCAGCCCATTGGAAACATTTGTAACAGCTTTGACGGTTGGTATAGAGCAATTCTATGGCTAAATCCTAAACGACTAAAACAATTTCAGATCCCACAAGGTTCAAACCTTCATGACTTGAGCACTAGTATTAACTTGCTAACGTCCAATGTAGCTAATCAAAAAGAAAAAATCCACGTTTGGCCTCTTTGCTTTTCATACACACTAAACGCGTAAAACCTTAACAAGGCACCTCCACCATAATTGCAATTTGTATCCGCGACAGCAATAATAGCACCAGGCAATATTGAAGCCTGTTAGAATTCTCCTCAAAGGAAAAAACTCCTAGAGAGCTAAAGAACACTAATGAGACATTAATAAATAGCTCAAGAAAGCATGCAACTAACATACCTCACCCAGACAACGTGTAACTAATTTTGACTAAGAAAACCCACGTTTATTTATTAAGCTCCATGTACACCAGATTTCTCAGAAACTAAACATCAAGTGACCTATACCTAATCACTCCCCAACCAAGCCCTCATTCTAACATTTCAACAATCTCATCTAACCTCACATTATCAATCAATCCCTCCCTTTCTGTTAGTTCTTAAGAGTCCCCAAACAGTCTGCCAATCCTGTTTGCCAAACAATTGTTTTACCTTTAGTAGTAATTGTCCTTCAGGGTCTTTTGTGCGATAAAAAGGGACCGAGTTCAGTTTGGGTTAAGTCAGATAGATTTTGTCGGTCGATTACTAACTGTGAAATTCGTAGTAGGATTGATAGCCTACTGCTTGAGAAATTGCCCAAGCAATTCCATAATAGCAATAACTGTAATTCCAGTTACGAAAACGGTCTCAAGGCCAAAGAAAAAAAATCAAGAATCTCCACCAAAACAAATTCCTTGCATTTCCAATATCTTCAATCAAAATCAATCTTGAACTCAGATACAGACAAAAAGCATTTTTCACCGTTCTTGAACCAAACCCACGAACACAAACACATATACAAAATGAATACCATTAAAGCATTCAACTCAAAACCAATTGGCAACGAGTAACAAATACAAATCCATGTACTTGTACATACATACATGCATATATGTGAACCAACATCTGTGCAAACAACCATCAAAACAAAAGAATCATCAAACCAACCACACAGACGAACATTCAAACCATTGAATGCCCAAACAAGACTAAATACACATATGCATAAGCAAAACCACTGAATGCCCAGACAAGACTACGCGAAAAGATAGATATTCAGATGAATGCATACACATATACATATGCAAAACCACTGAAAGCCCAAACAAGACTACGCGAAAAGAGAGATATTCAGATGAATGCATACACATATACAGAAGCAAAAAGTGATGTAATTTGTTTTTACCTTGAGAGAGAAGTTGAGGGCAACAGAGGGGTAGTACCGAATGACACTGCTACCATTGCCTCTCCAAAGAGAGAGAATCCCTTCCTCTCTCACCGTACGGACTATGCAATCCACCATCCCCTTGAACCTCCGGTGGGGCCCTGACACGATGGCGGCGTTGCTCTCCTGTGTCTGCAACAACAGCTTGGCCCTCTCTATTGGGGCCACGATCGTGTGCACCAGTCCCCCCATCACCGCCCCCGCCATCAGATCCCTCTGGAAATTCGTCACCCAATCGTACGGCTCAGATGATCTCCTCGTCGTCACCTTGGGTAATTCAGACTCACTGCTGCTTTCCTCTCCCTCCTCCTCCACCATTCTCTCTCTCTCTCTCTCTTAAAATCAAGATGGAATAAATGATGGCTTAGACAACAAAGTAAGAACTACCCAATCTAGTGTTTGTATATGTGTATCTATCTGGGTAGGAATTTCTCTGCAGATTTTCGAAGTTTTGAGGTTTCAAGATAGGAAAATGCTTTGATTCTTGTTTTGGGGTTTCTGATTCTTGGATTTCTTTTTTCTCTATGTAAAGATAGAGATGGGTTTCTCTCTCTAAAATCTAACGGAATTGTATCTCACTCTATTGCGGTTGAATTTCCCACCGAAGCGCCGCAGGGTTCCCTTCTATTTTAAGACGTTCTTTGGAGCTATTTTTGGGTCTTTCTTGGTTCTGACTTTTTTCTTGGTTTTTGACTCGAATAGATTCATTGCTTATCTTGGACGGATCTTGCTTATCTCGAATAGGTTCATTAATTATTGCAATTAATTTTCTAACACACTGCTTGATGAAATGATGGAGATTTATATTCGATGATGAAAGCTCGAAGGCTTCTCAATTTATGATTGATCCTATTTTGTTAAATTGGTACCTACTCTTCAAAGATGAGAGGTATAGGCATATGAGGTGAGTTTAGTACAAGAACACTCTATTTGTTTACATTAAACAGTTCATGATTCAATGTAGAATTTATTGAAAGACACGCTACAAGTTTACATCGATTAGTTCATAGGTATTGAACTTTGATGATCAAATGGTTTATTCGCATAGTTGACTTGACTCTTGCATCTCTCTAAGAGGTCATGAGTTCGAATTTTCCCATCTGCATGTGAGCGTTATTTTTTCGTATTTATTGGGATTATTATTATTTTTTATTAATGGAACTATTGGTTGGGCTGTCTTTATAGTGGCTTTGAACTTATTTCAAGATTGATATAATTTAGATACTTATATTCTCCTATCAATTGTAAAAAAAGAAAAAAGATGCTCCAACATATTTTGAAATTCCAAGACTACGATTTTTGTCTCTGAAACTGAATCATTTTTATACATCTGAAATGAAGATGCTGATTAAGAGTAACATATGAAGATTGAATAATTAAATGAGCTTGATCAATCTACAAGTTAATTACCCAGAGTTTAATTTTGAATCTTTTCGCTACTTATCTCTAATTTGAATGGTTGTTTACTCTCGAAGGAGGACTTGGGGTGGTTATTATATGCACCCAATGAAAACTAGTATAGAAAATGTCAACTTGGTTTACTTTACAAGGTTCGTCATTTTTGTAATCACTAATATGATGTGATCAAAAAATTATCAATGTTTAATTAACTTAATCTTGTTAGAGAATTAATCTTCTTGACAATCCTTGCGGATTGAATGATTCAAATGACATGACATGAGCAGGGGTGGACTCCACTAGAGTACGTGACAACGTACACGAAGTTATAAAGTTAATGGTTTATGACCGTTACCGCCTTGTACGGGTGTGTTAGGAAGTAAATATGGCAATACATATTATTGGAAGAGTTCACCATAAGCATATGAAAGATGAGATCAGACAGACAGTGACTTGGGTGATGTACCTGCCACCAAGCCCTTGTTGAATTTATGTAACATTTCAAAATGTGGACAAATCCGTCATTTTGCATTTCCAGCTGCTTTTCACAGCTAAAAATTCTCAAATACTTTTCTTTGTTTGTTCATCATAATTGAAAAAGAGTTTTTCTTCTTATTTGTATTGGGAGAATTGAGCTTCCTTCATGCTCCAAGCACTAAGCTTTGAGATTTTCACACTCTGAGTTCCATTGTTAAATACATAAAGGTGAGCTTCTTTGTCAATAGCCAACTTTGGGTAGACTCTACCAGTGATGCATGTGACACCTTCCCCTCCAAAGCTCTCAACAATGGAGTGATCTATCTGCAAGATAAGCAAGCAATGTGATCAAGCTAGAGAAAAACATCCAACAAAAAAATGGCAGAAAGAAATGAAAATAAAACGACGAAGAAAATGAAAGCATTTTCAGATAATATGTCCACAGGAGGCCACAAAAAGGAGAATGAATCGGATCAGTCCGTATAGACAAAGCTTGCTCCTTCTGGCTCCTTTCCATCATCTAGCCCTAATCAATATCAATAAGGGGGCGAAGAGCTTTCTCTTGATCCTGGGAGAGATCGGGCCATAATCTAGTAGAGGAAGGCAAGGCGTACCCAACAATAAAAAATGGACATCCTGTAATAGTATTCCAATTGGCATTGTAGGTCAATAATCAACCACCAATTGAGAATGGATCTTACCATACCCAAATTCCAAGTTCTCCTCTGGAAACCCATTTGGAACACACTGAGAATGGATACATTTTACGCAAAAGGAGTCATCCCCAAACTAATCACATCCAAAATTGGTTTTCTTGCACACCAAGCCCAAAACTACCAAGAAAATACCAAAAACGGAGTTTTAGGAAGTCCAACACAAGTGCATAAAAAGTCCAAAAGCAAAGACGTCAAAGACTGCACTAACTTCCAGAAGGCTGTTGAAGTCCAGAAGCTGACTGTTTGTTAAGTGAGAATGTCTAGAATAAACATTGAGCCAATTTCTAACTTATATTTCATCCATGGTTTCAGACACAAAAGATGTGCTTGTAGCGAAAATTGTATACTTCAAACTAATTTGCTATTCCTCCATCACTTAAACAAACTACGAAAGAGAAACAAATATAAGAAGTTGTGTCTATCTGTTCATGCTTGCCAAAGTAAAAAGTGAAAACCAACCCCGAACCGTTGTTTAGAGTGTGTTTCCAGTAAAGGGAAAAACTAGCTACCGTGAAATGCTTAAGAATGCAATACACATTACACCCTAGAGCAAATGGTTTTTGCACAAACAAACAATACCAAAACGGTATTTATCTTTCATATGAAGTTAGGTTGGCTACTCTACTAATACTAACAACAAACCATCACCACTGGAAATTTAACTTCTAAGCAATCTTACCAAGCTTCTTAGTGAAATTGTCTCACTAGCAAGGTCTACATCAACAAAAGCTCCATAGGTTGTTTTCTCAACTTCATATCTCAAAGAAGACCTGTTCATAAGAAAAAAGTCCGAAGTAAGACCACTGTAATATGATGACCGGAAAACATGCCTTTGGAGTTTGATTAAGTTACCTGCTCTGATCACTGCACATCAGAACAACATATTTGCTGTGACTTCTGAATATGCGAAAGAAGATGGCGGTTCGCTCTGTCAAGTCCTTAGAAGCCAAAACCAGCAAACCAAATGGCCCCACAAGGCCTTTCACAGATGTTTGATTTTTGCTACAAAGCAGTTGGGGATCACCCAAATTTTGCTCAATCATTTCTGCCTCCTCAATATTTGGCAACACAAAAGAGACCTCCACGTCGGCCTTTAAAGAAACAATTCTTGCTTTAAGAATAATAGTAATACTATTTGGTGTAAGAATAGAGAATAACTAGGATAAGATCATTTACCTGCGAAGCAGTAATGCCCACAACTTCGAGTACGGAGCCACCCTTGAGCTCTGTATCATGAATGTTAACTTCTTCTGAACGTAGTTTCTCAATTTCTTTGATTGGCCACTGTGCCAATTGCTTTCCACTTTTACCGATGGAAACAGTTCTTGGAAACGACTTCAGAACCAAAAAAAAAAAACTCATGTTATGCTGTATCTTCAGATTCTTCCCCGCCAAATATACCACGATACAACTTAAAGGAATGGACTAAATTTCCTAATTGACCTAGATAGAGTATTCTTTCGCATCATATTTGAATCCAAAAAAAAAAGGCCCAACAAAATTGCAGTTTCCCACCCCCCCAGAAATGCTGCAGTTTTCTGAGAGGCCACTTTTGCAGTAGAAGATGGAGTATGTTAAGCTTAAGAACCAAGACTATCTACCTGCTCAACTTAAAACTCCAGGCCAATATATGGTTTGGTTAACGGGAATGGAATCCTCCGATTATATTGGTCAACTAGAAAACACCCACCCACCCACACACAGCTTATTTCATTTCATGCTCGGAAGTGAATCAGAGAAACGACATAATCATACCTGAAGTCCAGACCATCCCTTCTCTATATCAGCGGATTCACTATCCATCTCCTCTATCCATCCCCACAGTACCCGTCTGTCTTTTCCGCTGTCAAGAAACGACTTTGAAGCATAGAATTTCCCATAATCATACCTCAACTGCAAGGCACTATCCATGAAATCTGTGTCAACCACATATATATCTGTTTGAGGATCATAGTTTCCCATTACATAGTGATCCTGATGATTGAAGCTTGCCTTGAGCACGTATTTAGTTTCTCTACCTCTACCATTATCCTTTTGGCTAACCGGGTAAAAATCGGGACATTCCCACATCTCAGTTCTATTTGAGGAATGAAGAGGACTCTCACTCCTAGTCCAGTTAACAAAATCTTCACTTGTGTATAGAATTGCAGTTCCATGACCATTAATCTGGCTTCCAATGATAACCCGCCATCTTTTATCAGGCCCTTGCCATGCAGTTGTGGGGTCTCTAAAGAAGAGCGGATCAATGCCATCAACTGGAGTCATTATAGGATTATGAGCTGATTTTACCCATTCTATTAGTAGTGGATCGGATAGATCTTTGGGCACGGCTAAGTTTTGGACTTCGTGAGTCTCGGGGTCCTTTCCGGTGTATAGAATGGCAGGTTTGTCCCCTGGAAGGATTGTGGTTGAACCGGACCAGCACCCACTGATGTCAAAAGGGTGTGTCGGACTAAGAGCATGATCAAGATGAACCCAGTTGATGAGATCATACGATATTGAATGAGCCCATGTAATGTTCATATCCCACAGTGGTCCATATGGGTTGTACTGGTAGAAAAGATGATAGATTCCTTTGTAATACATAGGTCCTGTGATAGAGGAGGATTGGAATTAGAACTGAATCTGGAAACGACCAAGTTTCAATCAAGAAGCCTCTTTGGTATACTCCAATTTATTATAGCAAGTAGCGATACATTGTGCTTCGAGTGAAACCAAGAGCAAATATCTAACAATTACCAAATTATTTCTCAGCAACCTATGAATAAAAGTTATTCCTCAGCAGACTACCAATCCAAAACAAAATCCTAACTTATCATGGTTTGACATTTGGCTGACGAGAGAAAAGAAGAAAAAAATGTGTACTCTCACTTCATGTTTGGATGAGTAAGAAACGAACAATATGAGTGAGGGTTTTTTTTTTGGTTTCTTTGCAATTGGTAAAGTATCGGTATTATGAAAAATACACAATCCATCAGTTTGTTTCCCCTCGAAATTCACCATTTTTCATGAGAAACATTAGAACCGGCAGAGTTCTCGTTCTTGCCAATAGCTCAACTAATTGCTAAACAAAACAGGATAGATCCTTTTTTTTTTTTAATTTCTTACCAAATCACTAACCAAACAGATTTAAGTCATGTATCTTTTTTTGCTTAGCATAAATTAATATAAAAGGGAGGTTTGGATCTGGGTTTGATTAACATAAAGTAATATAAAAAGATAATCCAGATTCCCAACATTGAAACATGATTTACCCCAGGGAAGTATGATGGGAAGAACTTACCATTAGGATCTGTAGATTCATCACCACCACCCATTTGCAGTTTTGACCAAGAGAACATGCCAATAAAAAGGAACATGAATTAGAATCAACATAAGGAGGACTAAACCAAAAATTACCAGCGAAAAATCAAAGGAAAGAAGAAGAAATCTTGGAGAGAAGAAAAACAAAGAAAACCATACCATTCATCCAGTTCTTTGGGGGCTGGAAATGGTAGGCAGTTCTGTAGGGTTGTTCTTTCAAAATTGAATAAGTGTTTTGAGCCATGGGAGTGGAAGCACCAAACTCAACTCCACTGTCAATACTTTGCAGGAAAAAAACTCCACAACCAATCAGTACAGCATATAACCCAAGGGCAAGAGCAGAAATAAAAGAGGTCCTCATCCCTCTGATTTGGCATACAGATCAACAGTAACGATGTCCTCCTCTCCCCACAGGAAATACAAGATCACTATCCCTTTTCTGATGAGATATAGAAGTCCACTATGTGGTCTTTTGGTTTCAATCCTGTACTAATTGGGTTTTTCAATTTCCAATATTTTCTGTTTGGAAGACAGAATACAATTATATACAGTATACTAGGTATTCAACTTGCATTTTATAATCATACCAATGACTTAGAAAGAACCTACTCCAAATAACAATGATCACGACAACAAATTATATATAAACAATGACTAAGTGTTGAAGTATACATATTATTTGTTTTGTTCAGAAAAAGTATTTAAAAACCTTAGGGCATGTGAGAGGTCTTGCTGTGCCCCTAGCAGGTAGGAGAAAATTTCTCACTGCATATTTTCAAAGCTCCTTTGCATCCAATCTACTCCAGATTCCTTAGCCTCAACGAGCTTTGAATCTCGAATAGGAACTCCTTTGAGAACATCACTCTACGAAGAATGCTCTATCTTGAAATTACCAGCATTATTACCCGTATGAACCCGATAATCCATGCCCCCATCGTTCCTTCTAAACTACAATTCCTGCTCCTTGCCGACTTCTGCATTTCTTTGACTGCTCCTCTGTCTTTGATCAAACCTTTGATCCTGATCCCCAACTACCCAAAGTTTTCTGTCTTCAATCCAAATTCCATTAGATTTGGATGGATATAGCCACCTCCGCAGAGACGGCACTCCAAATCTTCTCTTGGTAATTTTGCTTCGTTTGAAAGGGATTAAAGCATCCCCAACTACCCCAAACTTGTTAGGAGTAAATTCCTAAACCAGATTAACAATTTGCGGTTTTTTTATTTCTACTTTTATTTACGACTTTTTAACTTTATTTTCGAACTTCGTTAAAACGTGTTTGGCAAATACGTTTTTATCGTGGGTTAAGACGGATTAGGCCAAAGATTAAGTTAATCATAATCTGGCTTGAAAGCGTTCTTACTAAACACGTTTTTTAAAAACATGTTTAAGAAACACGCCTTTGGAAAGCGTGGTTCCGAAACAAGTTTTTTATTGAATTTAGGCGTCGCACAAAACACACTTTTTAAATCACGTTTTTTCCCTTTTAAAGCCAAAAAAAAGTTAGGGCATTTTAGAAAATTTTACACAAGCGAGATCAGGGTTCGAGCCTCGACAGAGGCGTTTAGGATTTAAGGCTATGAATAGCTTCTAGACCCCCTCTTAACTAACTCACTAACTCTCCCGTTAACCCCCACAACGAATATGACAAAAAAAAACACATTTTTTTCCTTTTATTCCACTTTCACGCCTCCTCCCTCGTCTCTACGACTCCATCATCGCCACCGCTCGGCTCCACCCACTTCGGCGATCCAACCACGTCATCGCCGCCGGTAACCTCTCTGACGGCTATCTCTTCGTTTTCTATGTGTTGGGAGGCCTTCATCACTCTCTCTCTTCTGATCTACAGGTAAAGGTCATCATTGGGCCGGGCCGGCCCAACCCGCAAACTTCCATCCCAAGCCCGCCCGCGGGCTTTTCCTTTTTATCGGGTCGGGCTCTCTCTTAAAAGAGGAAGCCTAGGCCCGACCCACGGGCTTATCCTAGTAGGGCGGGCGGGCGGACCAATCTTCGGGCTGGGCTATTTGAACGGGCCAAAATGCTTATTGCCTATTATTTTTCTCCATCCTCTACCGAAAACTGTAGAGGAAGAAAAGAAGCTGGCAGAAGGAATAATTCACTTTGTTGGTCCATGGAACAAATTATTCAAACGAATCCCAGATTCCCAGTAGAGCTCTGCAATTTTCAATGAAAAAAAAAAGATTGGTTATTCAAATGTGCACCAGGAACAAATGGTTCGATTATTCAAAGCACTTACATCCATTATTCAAAATGGTTTAACAATTGCGTGGATGGTATAGTGGGGCAATTGATGGCCACCAAGAGCAATTGATTCCCCTGGGCATTTGTCTTTTAAGCAACTGCTGTATTGGACAAGGGGGAGGGGGGAACACACACACTACAAAGAGCATGCCTATGAAGGAATGTAATCAAGTGTATACATAACATACATGGGTGTGTCAGTGTATCGGGCTTCCGGGCGGGATTGTATATCGGGCCGACGGGTGGGCGGGTGGGTTGGAGCTAAAACTTTTAGGCCCAAGCCCGGCCCATGGAAAAGTCGGGCTAGGCTAAGCCCGCCCATTTGTCGGGCTCGGGCCGAGTAAAACCCCGCGGGCCTAGCGGGCTTCGG